>VDFB02135510.1:0-37452 GCA_007258455.2 Sequoia sempervirens
GAAAAAGTTTTCTGATCCATGAGAGTCTTCAGGATTTTCAAGGTTTGACAGTAAGAGTCTGTTAAAACACAAATACTCTGTTTAGCAAGAATATAATATAAAAACTCTGAAGTATAAATGAATGCTTAAATACTATTGTAACTTACGCTACTAAGATCTGAACAGTGGCGAACAATGCTGCAATCTTTTCAGCAAAGACGAATATTTCAGCAGAGAAACCTCAGGACAGATATAAAATATTTTTGGTTTTTTCAGGCGAGCAATGCTGTAAAAGACTTTAATCCACTAGTCGTCTTTGCTACGATTATGAGGTGTTCGATGATGATGATTGCCTCCCACTGGTAGAGTAACACGAACATCCTCTGTTTTTTCCTCTCCATGGGTACTCTTGGAATCATACACAATGAACTCGTGAAAAAATCCCAAAATGTGATTGTATGGCTTCAGATCTTTGTGCTTTGACTTTAGTTCTTCCATCAATTTTGTCTCACGCTCTTTATTCTCTGTTAGTGATTGATCTGTTTTTGGCTGCAGAGAATAATTGAAAGGGTGAGCCAAGGCAATTATACCTTCACATATCATTCTAAGCAGCTCTGCCTTCGCTGTCTCCTCGTTTAAATCTTCCTCCAATTCCAAGAGCCTAATGAGGATGACTATGGGAACCTGATTTTCAAGCATAAGGAGATCAATGGAGATATCAAATTGACAAGACTGGACCCTGCTTCTATTAAAAACTGGATCCAGGTTCCATCCTGAATCACCATTGAGGTTCCATTGCAACTCAACATCGAGGTTCCATTGTGATTCATCCCCGAGAAGCCTGAGAGTCTCTAGAATGAAGCACCCATCTAGAGTGAACAGCAATGCAAGGACTTTGTCCTCACACTCTTCTTTTCCTTCATAGCTATATTCAATTTCTTGAAGCAATTTCCGCATTTCTTCCATTAGAAACTGCACGTCCTGTTCGTTTTTGGGGAGCCTTTTCAATGATCGATTCACGGCATTTAATTTGTATAACTATATTTCAGAGAGTGGGTGACATATCTTGTGGTGAAAAAGGCCCAAAGAGACAACCCGAGGCTCATATGCATCTCTGTTTAAACCCTTGAGATACATGGGCACTCTGTTTATTGACACAGCAGAATCCTTTCCTGAAATATCAAATGCCTTATCAAACCTACCCGTCACATCTTGTAACCATAAGTCAAGGTGTTCTGAATCTGCTAAGCCAACAGACCGTTCTTTCACAGGTGTTGTTTTGCTCTTCTCTGCCATTTGTACCCTGAGAATGAAAAAGAATGCATCTGTTTATAGATTAAAAGATTATTGCTTTTAACTATCGAAGCCTAGCATTTATTAAACCATATTTCTTTTACAGAGAAAATAAACAAGTAAAAGAGTGCATCTCTCATCAAAATGCAAATCTAGTTACCAATAAAATATAACACATGGAGTAGTGGAGTTATCGACATTAATGTATCTTAAAAAGTATAGATTGCAGTTAGTTTGCATACAGAAACCCTCACCTTCTGTAATCGCTGAAGAAAGGCGTTTCGCAGTCTTGACACCTGGTAAGGTAGATCTTGCCTTCTCAATCATTTATTTTTCATTTCAAAATTTGTTGCAGTTTTAAGAAGAGTATCTTTTACCACCCAGCCTTGTGCCAAACACACTTCCCATGATCTCTCACTGCAAGAAAACCCCCAGGATAAACGTTTACACACATGAAATAAAAATATAAGCAATCCAACGACGCCAGGGAGAAATGTGGCCAATACCCAGATCTGATAATAAATGCAAATACCTTTCGTCTCTTCTCACACCAACCAGTAATTGCTCCCTTTTATTGTAAATGCAGATAATCACCACTTCTGAATCCTGAATCTCACCATTTTCGCAGAGTGTACTTGAAACCCCTGCACCACAAACAACCACAATAAACAAATCGTTCAATCCTTCTAGTATTTTTCTTTAACAAAATGTAATAACATATCTAATAAAATCAATACCAGAAAATGACGTAGCAGACTTCACAGCAAAGAAAATAAAATGATTTGCTAAACAGGAAGTATTTAAAGGGCGCGGAGCCATTGGTACTTAGATAATTGTTGGGAGGATCAACGAACAGATCGACCCAACAGTTTACGATGGACGGCTAGACTTTAAACTTAAAAGATCTACGGAATGGAATCATTTACTTATCAAGACTAAAGGAATGTAGCCGTTCAAAATTTGAATTCGAATTGATGACAGGAATGGACTCGGTCATGTACTCACTTACTTATCAAGACTAGAGGAATGTAGCCGTTAGAAATTTGAATTCGAATTGATGACAAGAACACGTGTTCTACAGAGAGCAATGCCACTTGGAGGCAATCTATGATTCTAATGGTTGTTAAGTTAAGCAGAACCTCTAAAAAGGATGAAAATTTCCTTACTTCACTAGAGTTGTATTTAAAATCATTCTTCCATCTTTATAGGTATTTGATTTATTATTGATCCATGCACTATGAATGGTCACCAACCTTTGTCCTTTGCTTCTATATATGTTCATATCAAGGATTATAATGTGTTCTCATACTTTATAACATTTGATTCTTTGATCTTTAATTTAAAATTATATTCTTTCTCTAAAAGGTAAGTAATGATTGTTCTGTGAAAGCATTATTTCATTATCAACATTATTTTTCAGCTTTCATCAAACCTGGCATGTCTTTAATTTCACTATTGGATGTGTTATCTTCACTTGTTCATGATTTTCATGTTGATTATAATTCTCTTATGATTAGTGACATTGATTTTAATGAAATTATTATTGGTTACACTCCTTGTATGATTAGTTATATTGATTCCAATATTAATTACAATCTTATTATTAGTGATAGTAATTTACCCTTCAATAATTTCCCTTCTTTACATAATATAAACTTTACAAGGTAAATTGTGATGTACCTTATTTATTTTCTCTTTCATATGATGATAAGTAGGAGGTATTTTCCACAACGTGTCAAATTATGATATTGCTATCAGGATTCAACCGTGAAGTTTTACAAGTAAAACTCATTGACCCATGTTTAATGAGTAGTGATTCATATGATGTTATAATTGAATATCATAAAGGAAATGGCAATGATATTATTGATGGGAGGAAATATATATAATTATTAAAGTTGGTTGAAGAAAATTGTGCAACTATTACCCAACCAACTACTAACGTTAAAACAATACTATTATTATTAATGATGTAAAATTACATTTTATTCTGAAAATCCCCCCTTATTACATCCTTTTATTAGGAGGCTAAACTAAGAAAGTTTAAAAGGATTCAAACTTTACTAGTGCAAGATATTTGGTAATGTTGTTAGCATAATTCTCTTGAGTGGAATAATACTAGAGTTGAATAATCTATAGTTGGACATGTCTATAGATGCAACTTGGCATAGAAACTCTGTGTTTAGTATGCTTAAATAAAATGGGATTCCAGAAAAGCTTCAACACACTTTTATTATTGTAAAATATAACTGTAGGATGTGTTTAAAGAGCATCCCAAGCTAATCAAAATGCAATATAACTATAGTACTTCATAGATGGCTCTACTTGTGGCATGATATTTTAAATCTATGGAAGAGTGGGAACTAGTAGTTCACTATTTTTTCTCCCTAATGATATAAGGCTAGATCTCAACAAAAAAAATAATCCTGAAGTAGGTATATTATCATCCAAATAAGCTACATAGTTTACATTCATGTATCCCTACAAAGGAAAAAGTTTAGTCTATTTATATTCTAGGCCATACTTCATTGCATAATAGATGTATCTCCAACATGATTTTTTCTTTCTTGTGTGAATCCTTAGGTTCCTACATGAACCTTGAAAGATACCTGACAATGTAGTTGATATATAGCCTATTGTAGGTCTAGTAAATGTGACTTTCAATCAACTTACAACAATGAGTAGAATTAACCCAAAATGATGGATCATGTCACATAGGAAAGTTATAATCCTATCTCCATGGGTATTGATAGGATATTGCAATCTTGCATCCTAAATTTCTTTAGAAATGACATGACATATATTTCAGCTAAGATACCAAAATCTAATTAAGGTTTTTCCACACTTTAAGTCCAAGATAGTAATATAAGAACCTAAGATTTTTAATATTGATTAACCATTTGAGATGGATATGTGTTTTAGAATCATCTATATAGAACTACCTATAATGACCAAACAATAAACATAGACTAGATTTTTAACATATACAATTAAGACCATAATTAACATCCCTACTCTTTGAGGTCGATATTGGGATTATATGAATTCATGGTGAGTGAATGTGGGAGGAGATGCTTGTTAGCAAGAAAGTGGGGTAAACACAAACTAATATATTGAGCACCAAGTAATCTCTATATTTTATGTTTATACCTCAGACTCAGTATTAAGAGAGATATTAGAGATTAATGAAGACCGTGAATCTAGACTAGTTGATAGAGAAATATATAAACAAAAGGCCAATTTCCTTCTACCATAACACATTTAAAATTTAATTCTATATATAGATATATAATATTAACACTTATCCATCATGTACATAGATTATGGGGCTTATCCCCTTACAATTTCCAACATCTAACATCATCCCCCCTTTTAAAAATTTATCTTGTCCTCGAGATAACTCTATGGAAAAAGTTTGAACAAGTAGGATGGATTTGTAGATCTCCTTTAGGTTATCAAAAGTGTTGTCCCATTGAGCTTTAGCAAGATGGAGTAGTTGATTTTGCACATTGATGTGTGTAAAAGGTGTTCTGCAACACGTTATGGGGATATAAATTTGCTAAGCTATTTTTTTTATTCTTTGAGGAATCCTATGACATGTGCCAGTCTTAAACTAACTTCTCAGAGTTGACATAATTAACACCTTGTCTAATCTAGGTATGGTCTTGCAATTGCTGAAATTGTGAATATAAAGTCTTTATTTATCCTCAGGTTTGGCCATCTGAATCTATGAGTGCATCATAATATTTTTCTATTTTTAGAATATGTTGTTTAATAGAATAATGATTATGGGTTAACCCAGCATGCCCATGTTTTCAAATATTAAGAACTCTAGCCAAGCTTAACCCCACACCATCTTAAAACACAAAATATAATCGCACCCAACATTTACTAGAGGGCCACATATTCAGCCTCAAGAACATAGTGTCTGGGAAACCCAAAATACTAAAATCCTTAACAAACATTTAAATTCAAAAATACCCTGTGCAAATCCAGTTAAATGTTTTTACGATTTCAATTTCTTGTCTGTGACGAAGTAAAAAATTCCTTAGACTTTATACTCCTTCCCACACAAACACAATTTAAATTCTCAAATTCAGAATTAGCATTCGTCCCATAATCTATG
The DNA here is from genome assembly GCA_007258455.2 of Sequoia sempervirens. NCBI lineage: Eukaryota > Viridiplantae > Streptophyta > Pinopsida > Cupressales > Cupressaceae > Sequoia > Sequoia sempervirens. The sequence continues at coordinate 5,399 of VDFB02135510.1, forward strand.
TGACACAAGTAACTGTGAACCTGAAAAGTAACTTTCTAGCTTTTCTGTGTAACACTACAGCTTGCCTTCACAATTCTCTCTCTTTTATCATTCTACATTCCATACACAACATTCCCAGAAAAGAAAAAATCATTGAAATGTCTCACAAACTACAAGAAAAAGCCATACACAATTCACATTGAAGAACAATAGGGGCAAAAACTGGCAAGAAAAAGCCATACACAATTCACATTAAAGTGTACCAACTCGTTGAGATGCTCGCAATACTTTTCAAATTCATGCCTGAATGGATTTGGATTTTCAGCCGCCATTGTTGTTTTAAGGTGTTCAACAGAGGCCTCTGTGATCATATTAGGAAAGAAAAACCTGCAACGAACATAAAATCAAATCCAATGTTTAACTACACATTTGAAAGATGGGATTTAAAGCAGGTATTTCAAAATAGTATCCGTTAGGGGCTCTCACCACGCATGTGTCTGCTAATATCAACAATTTGGCTTCTCAACAATTTTAACTTTTTATTAAAATTAAACCCTTTTGATTTTGTTTTTGTAAGGGAATAAAAACCCTTTTTCATAAATCTAGGCTAATTAAAAATTGCAAAACATTAATCACAAAATTAATTTAGATTTAAGTTTAGAAACTCTCATGTTAATGAAGGAATATAAATGTTGAAGGTGTATCAAAATAGTTTTCTAATGTCTAAAAATTAATTGTTTTGAGGTGCACAATATCGTAGAATCTTTTGTGAGTTTATCCTGAGTGACCCAGGATCAATTCTCAACAATACAGAAACAATCTCTAAAGTACAAATCTGATCTAGCAAATGACAAACTTATGTGACCTAGTTTGTTGTAATCTTTGCTATCTAGATGTGTCAAGGACTAGTGGTATTTAAATATATATTAGGGTAGTTATTAGATCACAAGTCTCATGTTCTTATAAGTTAAGTCCTTTGATAGATAAACATTACGACCTTGCACAAATGCCGACAAATAGAAAGCAAGCATCAAATGGCCAATATATTGATTATGATTCAAATAGATTCATTTTAGTATTCTAAATTGAAGTGTTCCTAGAATGAACATTCTTTGTAATGTAGATAATCATTGTTATTCTCTTCTTCCTCTTTGATGATGTCAAAGTGCACAAATGAATGTCTTTAAATACCAAAACATAAGAGACAATTGCACAAACAAGTACCAATCAACTCCCAACAACTAGTAGGAAAGGGGGTCAACAATTTTGAATTTTAAAAAATAAATTTTAGACTCAACCTTGAGTGACTTGAGATCAACTCAAGACAAGGAATACAAATCCTTGAGATCTCATACAAATGCACAAATTTTTGATATAATAATGAGGTGAATATGCAATATTGCATATGAGTGGAGCTAGGATAAGGTTGAATATATTGAAATGCATGAATATGAGAGTAAATGGGGGTGGATGATTATTGAAGGAGCCAAACTTAGCACAAGAGTATGCCACACATTGTTATGTAATTATATCAATTCATTCCATCAAAAGGGCCCATAACCAAATCAGAATTGACAGGGTATGCAAATTTCACCATTACATTTTGCTCCGCTTTGAGGTGCATGTAAATTGAGCATAAATATGTGTCTCAAAGGATGTGGACATTCTCTTCCATGTAAGAAAAGTAAACATTTATACATAGAAGGATATGGACCCATAAAGGAATGGACCCAACTTGATTTCCCCATGAGTTCATTGTCCTTAGGACAAACACTCTATAGAAAATTGCAAAACAAAGAAAATATATGTAATTTAGAGTATCTTTATCATGGAAGTAAAATAGGCACAATTACAAGTTTCCTTTAAAATGTGAAAGTAGGAAAAAGAGAAGGTTTAGAAATTTTGCTTATATGAAATTGATACTAAAATACTTTTCTAAGTATGGTAATAGTAATATGGTATGACAACTCAACCATCACCATGTAATGTGATCAAGATCTATCTAGGCATAGTGATAAGTCTTTGTCTAACATAATGCACTTTTTTATTTCACAACATTAGGGCATCAGTGATATTATATCCCCCCTCTAATTGGTTACATAAAACATGTGCAAGGAATTGGAGGAGAGCAAAAAATAGTACATGAATAGTAAATATAATCTAGAAAAATGTAATTATGAAGGAATAGCATAAATAGCATCATGTGACAAGAAGCTAAGACATATCAAATTGAAAGCGTGAAAAGCATTAGCTTGGAGATAATTGTTAAGGTATGTAATATAAATTTGCCCCCATTATAGGCATATAAAGGAGGTAAGGTGACTTAGAAGCACAACTTGAGTATATATGATATGGGGAAGACATGGCATCCCCAATGTGGTTGTAAAGAGCATGATAAGGCATACAAACACATAATAGGATAGGAAGTTGTGATGCCCCCAATGTAGTAGGATGGCTATAAGAACATGATAAGGCATATGAACAAAAATGTTATGAACAAGGGTATGATGCCCCTAATGTAATTGTTAGGATTAAGGTGATAATAACCTTGTAAATCCTATCTACTTCATGTGTCTCCAACATTGTAATTCTCTAGTATTTTTCCCTAGCATTAAATATTGGAAAATAAAAGAATTTTGTTTTTGTGATACAAATGTGATATTAGCATGTCATATTAAACACCTACACACTCAAGATATTATGAAAAAACACAATGACATTGAAAGAATGCAATTCCAATACATCAAGCATGGGAACATAAGCAAAAGAGTTACTTGATCATAGTTCATGGTCATTGTGATGAATTTACAAGGAGGTACAATTCTTTCTAAATTTGATGATTAGGATCAAAAACTATGATCTTCATTACTCACCAAATCAAGAACAAGATGGTAGTATCACATCATCTCAACCCTAAAGTGACTTAATCCAACATATTTTGAAATATCAACAAGGATGTGGAACTGACATCCAAATTCAAAGATCACACATGCCAAGGAGACCCAATATCTCACCCAAGAACACTCTAGACTAGTCATCTAAACACCAACCATGACTCCCAAGACAAAGAAGAAAAAACCCAAAGTACAAAAAATACCACACAAACTCAAGTGTTAAGAAAGAAAGATAGATGCCAAGGAACAATGAAGGGTCTCTTACAAGCCCACATACACCCTAAACTCTCAACACATTCTTACCACCTCAAATGATAAGAAATAGGGGATGAAACCCTAAAACATACCAAGAGAAGGGCATAGAAAAGCTTCAAACAACCTTTGTAAATAAGGCATAATTTTTCTCATTTTAAGGGTTGATTACAAACAACTTGAACCATACAATTCTATTATTCCTAAGGTTCATTTAGCCAAATTAAATATTCAAAAATACCACTAATTTATTTTTTAACTAAAATTATTGTGCCATTCATAAGCATTGGCATCATAGGCCAAATGCAACAAGAATTAAAGATCAATGCAACTCATTAACAAAATGTCAATCTCACAAATTTCATTTTTTATCTACTTGTAGCATTCAAATAATGAGCAATGCATTGCTTCTAGTTACATTTAAACTTCAAAATCAATTTAAATCTATTCATCTTATTTTAGGATTACTCCAAACATGTTGAATCCTCCATAAGATAGTAAGAAAAAATAACTCAACTAAAAATATACAAATATGAAAATGAAATGAATATCATCCCAAACATGATTGTTATAATTCTAAATAATAAAATATAATAACACATAGTTAGTCACTCTACTCTAGTATCAAAAGGTTGTTCTTACACATGTGCTTCTAGAAAAACATAAAGCATAATAAGGATTAAAAGTACAATCCCACATCTAAAGAAGATTCTCCCTGATATAATATCCGACAAGCAAACAAGATTTGTCCTTGGTAGATCAATTTTAGAATGAGGTGATTATTGCCCAAGAAGCAATTCACTTGATTCAAAAACAAGAAAGAAATCAATGTTGATAAAACTAGACATCAAGAAAGCATAAAACAAAGTAAATTGGAGGTTTCTATTCAAGGTATTAGAGGCTTTTGGCTTTCATACTGGCTGGATAGATTGGATCTTCAACTGGATTGCCTGTCCTAGATACTCAGTCCTGATAAATAGCACTCTGTAAGGGTTCTTTGATGCTTCAAGGGGACTCAGACAAGGGGACCCTTTATCTCCATTTTTGTTTATCATCATGGTTGAGGCTTTTGGAAAATTGATTTCCAAAGCAACAAAAGAAGGTAGGATTAATGGGATTCAAATCACAAGGTGTATGCCTGCAATTACTCACCAACAATTTGTTGATGATACCATGTTATTTGGATCTGCGTTGAAGAGAGAAGCAAGACATCTCAAAGAGATCTTGGCTAAATATTATGCGGCTTCAGGGCAAGAGGTAAGCATTGAAAAGTTCATAATTTTATTTTTCTTTACAAAACCAGCAAGTGAAAATTAGATCCTAAGAATGTTAAGATTTAGTAAGGGAAAAATCGCATGCAAATATTTGTGGTTGCCTTTAGCCTCTAGGGTACAACTTGGGAAGCTTCATGACCCATTTGTGAAAAAAATAGAGAATAGGATGTCCTCTTGGAAATTTAAATGACTCTCTTAGGTTGGGAGACTCACAATGATCAAGGCAATAATTGTGGCCCTCCCAATCTACATGATTTCATGTTTACCTCTATCTACTAGTGCTATTAGTAGGATCAATTAGACAATGAATTTTTTTTTGTGGCAAGGCAACTCAGATCAAAGGAAGTTTCCTCTAATAAGTTTGGATAAGATATGCAAATCAAGGGAGGTAGATGGTACATGATTGAAAAGATTGATTTTACAGAACAAGGCTCTGGAGGAAAATTTAGTTTGGAGGTTGTATGTGAGGCAGGACCTTAAGTGGGTGAAAATAATGAAAGAAAAGTATTTGGAGGAACGAGAAACAAGTATATATTTTACCTCAAGAACACTCCCAAAGGGTTCAAGAATATGGATCTACCTGCTCTCCCCAGGCTACCTCTCTAGTAGTGCACACATAGACAACCATGTAATCTAGTGGTAAGACATCCTGCTACTCACTGAACTGTTAGACAACTCGACCTGGAAGATACCTCTCGATAATATGATGTCGCGACCCATGATCAACTACATTTGTTGAGCATAAAATAACTGCTCTTGATCATCATCCCATGGATGCACCTGGAGCCAAAGTCTCCATCTAAATATTGTCATATCATTTATAACCCTCCTCCAGTATTCTATACCTACCACTCCTATGTGGTGGAGTGTATTCGTGGCTCAGTACCTGTACACAACTAACTCCTCATCAATATCTCTCAATGCAAAGAAAGGACTGAGCATGAAAATGTGCTCCCAAGCCCAGATGTGTAGTAAAGTAGCATTGATAGATAGGCTACATCCTCGCATGTAAACCACCTGGTGCATATCATGGTAAAGAGAAGCAAGAATAACTGGACCTTAGGAGTATGTGTACATGTCATCAATCATGTACCCTCCAAGACTAAACCCCAGCCAACATTGAATCCTCAGCTACATCTATTTGGAACCAAGACCCCCACAATTAATCTTGTGATAACGAAGGTCAAATCGCTAACACATATGTGGTGTCTACGCAAGTCAATCTAGTAACTCTCCACCTCTAGAGAGCATCAACATGTAGCACTCATAACATGGCCTCCAGGTTGAGGTCTATGTCACAAATAACTCGGCCAACATGAATAGGAACTCGAAGGATTCGCCAAACATCCTCGGGTGTGATAGTAGCTTCGCTGGTAGGGAGGTGGAATGAAGAGGTCTCCGAATTTCATCAATCTACAAGCCCAGTCATCATCCCGAGATGCATCCAAATCTTTGGCATGTGTGCAATAAATTGTAGGATGATGGAACCTAGGAAGAAACTCTCATCATCTCAAAATCTGCTCAGCTACAATAAAATGCTCGGTCTCCTCTTGCACAACTATAAGGGACGGAAACTCATCTACACACACAATGCGCAGAACACCAAATTTGAAGATTAGAAAAAATTCTAAGTTAGAAACCCTAGAAAATCAAGTGTATCACTAAAAATCAAGTGCACCACTTTAAACAAGTGTGTCACACTGGTATATTTTGCAATTGTGTCGCTAAAAGGCAAGTGCGCGACAGTTCTACAAGTGCACTTAGGGTTTTACATGTGCATCACTCTAAAAGTTAAGCAAATGTGTTAGGGTTTTAACAAGTGTGTTAGAGTATTTTTTATAGTCACACACTTGCTGCAAGTGCGTCACACTTTTACAAGTGTGTCGCTAGGCCAAAGAAGTGTGTCGCTGATTGTAACAAGTGTGCCACTGAAATAGTGACGCACTTGTAGATAGCTTTTGACCTAAAATAAACCTAAATAAAAACTTGCAAGAAAAAATTTTCGACGTGGTGTTCCTATATAGGTTGGATACTGGAACTCATAGACTCTATTTGTAAGATGTAGAGGAAGCACACAGTCATCCATTACGTTAAGAGCTCGTAGGGTCTCTCTTAAGATCACTCAAATTCTCAAACTCAAAGGGTGCAAATGAGTTGGAAAATGACTCTTAGCCCCTATATATGCATGAAAATTAGGGTTTTTGACATAATGGCACGGTGCAAACCTAGGGTTTTGGTCTAGCATCTATATTTTTTAGCTTGGAAGCCTATTTTAAGTATTTTGTTAGTATCCTGGAGCTTATTTTCCATCCTCTAGTGTAGTTGAACCAATCTTGTAGCTATGTTGCAAGCCCAACCAAAATTATGCCTTTTTGGCTCAAACTCTCGAGGGGGCAGTATACCAATAGTCATTCATTCTGTTGGGGCATAGTGGGTCATTAGGAAAAATTAGGAAATTTTTTCTTTTTTGATTTGAGCAGTATCAAGTCTTTGAAACAACAAAACGAGTACATTACTTCAAAGAGGGGCAAAATGTAGACACTTAAAACTATCCTAATAATATTGCATACTTGATTTCACGTACTAACACCATTTTCTAGTCTATTTCACCTAATTCTTCCATTTAATTAAATAATTTCAATTATTTAGTTAATTCACTATTCTTCATACTAATTTCACTCACTTGATTAAATCATTCAAATTATTTGATTAATTGTCATATTTTGTATTTTGATTAAATAATTCACGATTATTTAATTAAAGCATTTCTCTCATTCATTTGCACAATTAAATAATTTTAATTAATTGTTTAATTAGCTAATTTCTTTCAAATCCTCCAACTTTTCCCACTTGCACAATGAATATTCCCTTGGAATGTTCCATTTTAAAATTCAAATATTTCCCCCCAAACGGAAATATCTCCAACATTCCTCCAACATATTTCCTAAAAATTAGGAAATTAGTTGGGTCTCTCATGGATCTTGAGCCCTTGATCTAATCTTTGATCCATGCCTCATGGATTATCAACCGTTGGATTCATCCTTGATCCTTGCTCACTCCTTCAATTCAATTTCATCCATTGATTAGCCAATTTGATCTTCACCATTGATTCTCATTTCAAAAATCTATAAATAGTGAGCATTTCTCCATAATAATGATCCACAAGATTTGAGTAAACTTACTCTCTTTAATTGAATCCTCAATTTGATCAATTTGAGAGCTTGTGTGAACAATTGAGTTCTCAATTTCATCCATTTCGCTTTGCATAATCATGGATTTTGTCTAAATTGCAACACTCCACATCCATGAAGGACATAATCCCCCAATGGGATTAAGGTTTGCACTTGTTTGGTTGCTTTCATTTGATATTCATTTGATATTTCATACTTTGAAAGATAATTTGCTTGTGTAAACAATTTCATTGAGATTTATATGTTTAATTGATCATTATCCATAATATCCTTCATTGAATGCCATGAACCACCTATTAGATTCACATGTAAAGTAATAATTAGTGATTCACCTCACCTCTTGATATCAAAAGGTTGAATTAGTGATTGAAGACCTTGCAAAAATTTCAATACATAGCCAAATTTAAATATTTCATGCAAATTAATATAACTCTAAACCTCATCCAACTGACACTATTAAAAACATAATATATTAGCAATAATGGAGGATTCTTAATAGGAAAATCCAACAAACCAACAAACAAACAAATATAACCAAAAGCATAAGACAAGGGTAGGCATTTACTTGACTCTTGCTAGTGCATTGAGCTTCATGTTGAACTTAATAAAACCATGTCACTTGTGTCTTTAGGTGAAGCCAAGAAGAATACAAAATTATGCAACTAGACATCTTAAGACTATTATATATCCTTATTATTCATGTTCTTAAATTGATTCAACCTACTTGTAATTGATGAATTCCTTATTTGACCACCTTTATATTATGAATGCCTTACCAAGCCACCTTCCCTTGATTTCCTAGTAGAACTAAACAAGTTTTGTCAAGCCTTTATATGAGATAGAAGAAGTGGAGAGAATCATCACTTAATTACTTATTAACACCTATGACATTTGATAGTTTTTCTTCTTTCTTTTTCCTTATTTCAATTTTTCCCTACTACAATTATTCTTCTTTTTAATATTTAATTTTATGCATGGGTAAATTAAGAAAACCACTTTCATACTACAAACTATATTGTTCCACTCAATCTCCCCCATAATCCACAACTAGGAGGAACTAACGAGCTAGTCCATATGGTTGTGAACAAATCAATCCCAAAAAAATATGTAAGGATTTATGAAGTATTACCCAATTAGTCATAAAATTAGATACCTTATGTTTGCCCTTAATATGAACGATCTTGAGAAAAGAATCAACAATTAAAGTGTTTCTTATATTGTTGTGTTTAGTCTCCAAGCTTTGGATTCTCGCTCCTTCATTGCATTGTTCAAAATCATATAGTTCCCCTCCTAACTATAAATTAGTACATAATTAACTTCTAAAAAAGGCCAAGACTTCAACTTGAGTATTTATCTATTAAACTTTGTAAACTAAATAAATTAGAATCTACTACCCTAAATTATCTCTAAAGACTCATTTCCCTTCCCCTCATACAACTCCTATTTCATACCACCACCAAGTTAGAATAATATGTTCCAATTTAAAACTCTACTCAAGTTGAATTTAATGCACCTAATGAGTCATATTTTACAACCTTGAAAGTTTTGGATAGATTATTTTCTTTGATTTGGTCGAGTACCTCTAATATAACTATGGTGAGGGAGTGGTTCGAGTTGGGGATAGGTACTACTATCTAGAGGCCCTCTTCTACTAAACACATTAACAAGTGGGGTAACAATATTTATGTCATGTCTCATTCTCGAGTGTAACTTTGTAGATGATCCTTAGGCTAATTTCCGAAAAAAAAAATGCATAGACTAATGAGAAGGTTAAAAGGGAAATTTATTTAACTAATTAAATATTTAAGTTGTCAAAAAAGTTAAATTTAAAATACAACTTATATTTAATTATTTAAAAATATGTTATAAGTGATTATTTTAAGTGTTGTTAGATTCATGATACAAAAATGTGATGAAAAGGACCTTTAAATTATAATTTCATAAGTTTGAGAAAAGTTAACTCAAATATAAACAAATAGCATTTTATTTCCTCAAAAAAGGTATAAATAAGAGATTTGTTTTCAAAGAGTCTCTAGTTACTTTTTGAAGCAATTACACTTTTCAAGAATGAACAAACATTCATTTTCTTCCTTTTGAGAATTAAAACCCTCTAAAATTTTAAAGCTACAAGTATGAAAACCCTCCTAGTTTTTAGTGCATCTTCATTTAGGATTTAACAATTTTCTCAAATAATAATTTGTTTTATCCATTTTTTGTTTGTTTGGTAAATCGTTGCTAAGGGGCAACACCCTACGTTTTTTACTGGAGCTATGAACCAGTGAGGCCACATACGAGGGACCTCATCCCTGATATCTCCATAACCACCACTGCCACCACCACCTTAACCATTGTTGTTGTCACCATATCCACTGTCGTTGCCACCATATCCACCATCATATGAACTAGTGAGGCCACATACAGGGGACCTCATCCCCGATATCTCCATAACCACCACTGCCACCACCACCTTAACCAATGTTTCCATCACCATATCCATTGTCATTGCCACCATATCCACCGTCGTTGTTTCCTTTGTTGACCTCACGACCGCTTTCTCCCTGTGGAAATCCCACTATTCATCATGGGATTCAAACCTTAGACAACCCAACTGCTGCTCTCGCAACTTAATAGTTGCACTATGGGGTCAACCCGATTTTTTTTATCCAATTTGTGGTTATGAGGTTTGTGGTGTTTTCGTGTTTCCATTCAAAGTTTCCTATGGGTTTTGAAAGATTCAATAATATTGTGATATATTGATTTTTTGGCAAATAATATCTTGGCAGGCCATTCAATTTATGAAGTATATTATGCTTTGTTGATTTGTACTTCTTTCTACTAGTTGCTTCAAAAATTTCATGTAAATTTAATTAATTTTAAGACCTAGTTGCAACTCATACACTTGCAAAGTCTTATTTTGACCCTTGTATGATTCTCAAAATCTTGGTGTGGAATTTCAAGGTATTTCTCCATTTAACTAGGTTGTTCCAATGTTGGAACATTTGATGTTATTCTAAATGGCAATTGAGGTTTGGTTAGTTTCTATACTATTGTGTTGCATTTTCCTCTTGTGGATCATTGAAAAGAGATCTATTAATACATATTTCTATGAGACTAACCTATTGTGACCATGTCATATTTTTATTTGGTCTTTCCCTTACAAATCAAGACTAGGTGTGAGGTATTAGAGGCTTAGTGCTAGGTTTTGGTTATTGATTAGTATTTTTCTAGTAATTACCCTTGTTGCAAGATATATACAACAAATAGATGTGTTGTTGGATTTTTTTTTGTGATTGAATTTATATTATCAAAGGTTTAACAACTTTGTATTGGTCATTGTAGTCTTTAATGAACCAATCATTGTTTGTTATCCCTCCAAAATGCCTTCCACTGTAATAAATAATATTTGGGTAAATAAAACAACATTGTTTAAATGATGCTTGTAGCACCAATAGTCATTTGGAAAATACTATTCTACTTTTTAAAGAACATAACAATAGTCACATTCCTCCATTAGATACATCATCAATTTATTTTCTTATTTAAGAATCAATTCACCTTCAACATCTGACTCGACACAAGTTTCTATGGTATGGTGCTATTTATATTTTTTGTATTTGAGACTTCTATGATTCCAATATAGCTTATAAATAAATAAACATGCTTCAAATTTGTTGGCATGAATTGGAGTTATAATATTGTGTGCAATTCTTTATTTTCTACAATCAAATCTTGTAAACTAGATGGTTTACCACTAGTATTTAATTTCCAAAGATCTTAGACTATTTACTATTGAATCTCAATATTTCATTGTAACAAATCCTAGTCAATTTATCTACTTGATCCCTCTCTTTTTTAATATATATTTTTTTTGTGTTACATGACATGTATAAAAATTGAGTGAATTAGTATGCCACTTTGGCATTGACAACTTTTCTTGCATTCAATTGGTTTGGCTTGTTCATAATTCATATTTACTATCAATTAGTTTGGTTTGATCAATCCTATGATTTTATTTAACTATAAAGTGGATGGAAAACCACTAGTTTATTCCATGTAATTATTTTGTCATCATTCTAATCTTTGTATGTTCTCACCTTACCCACATTGGGAACTAGGTGAACAAAAAGAGTTAGGATTAGTGATCACAAAAAAATATGGATTTGAGCTAACACATTGCGACGGTTATTACAATGGTAGCAAATTGGTATTGCCAACTTATTTTTCAAAGCTAATAATTTGAATGCAAATGCTTATAATGTATGCATCTTTGTGATAGAGAAAATAGATATTATCAAAGAAAAAAATAAAAAAGTAGCATCAATTTCTAGAGAATCCAAAAGTTATTTTTCATCTTCAGAATTTGGCGTTGAACAACAAAATCCAAAAAGTGACAAAAAATTGTATCTATGGTAAAAAAAGGAAAAAATATTAGTAGGGAAAAACAACCTTGATGATCAAGCAAAAAAAAGTTTGATTTGATGCTTGATATGTTGACACAAATGCTTCATAAAATGGACAATAACATGAATGTGCATACACATCAAAATGTTGAAGGAAGCACTTTAGGGGCTAATAATCCTATTGTCACTCATACAAACACCTAGAGAACTATTATTGATGTAGTTGCTAAAAAATTCCAACCTATTTTTCTTCATATGAAAGGAGAGGTTCCCAAAATTAAAGCTCGAAATCTATTAGTTGATGACAAATTAATAGTTTTTAATATTGAGTATAAAGCTCTTCTTTAGGAGATTCAAGGTAAGTTGCCACTCATTAGTTATATGAATATGAAGAAGTCTCAAAATGGCCCTAGACCTAAGCCTAAGCCACAAGTTGTCTAACATAATTTGTAGCATGCCTTGGGGAATGCATCACTACATACTTTTGATGGATAAAGAAAGTGTTCAACTAGAGCATGGATACAAAAGTTGGACATGTACATGTCACTCAAGCCAATGCTAGAAGATGAGGCTATCAAATTTTCCCCTTTTCCATCTTGAGGGAACAACACATGAATAATGTATCATGGGTTCATTATGCAAGAACACAATCATATCAACTCTTATGATGAATTTAGCAAAAGAATTATTAAAATATTTGATAAGAAGGACCCTAAAGTTCATTTTTGGGAGTTAGCATACCTCAAACAATATAGAGGTATACAAAGTTATGTTGCTAATTTCTAGAAATTATTTGCTATGGGTTTTGATATTATGAAAATAAGGTTAATTATATTGTTTATAGAAGGCTTGTATGAACCACTCAAAGCTTAAGTCAAAGCATTTGAACCTCCATCTTTAAAAGAGACTGTCAAAAGGTCCTTGGGACTTGAATCTTCATTTCCAAAAAGAAAATTTCAAAAGACTTTCCCTCCAAAGAAGACATTCCAAAATACTTTCAATCAAAGTAAAAATTTTCCATCTAAGAAAGAAGATTAGACAAAAAATAACTGAGGAAGAAACTTTGTGTCTCATGCAAAGAGCCATGTGACCAAGCCATATATGCTTAAAAAGGGATAAGTCCACTATATTGAGGTGGTTTTTGATGAAGACGAATCGAGAGTTGAAGAGTTAGACAAGAAGAAGAAGAAGAAGAAGAAGAAGAAGAAGAAGAAGAAGAAGAAGAAGAAGAAGAACATCAACAAGATGAACAAGTAGAAAAAGATGCTTTAGGAAGTAAATTTTCCAAAATTTCTGGTACTCCAAAGTTTAACCCTTTCAAAGTCCATGGAGTTCTATGTGGGAAAAAAATTACAATGGAGCAACTTGTATTCTTATTGATAAAGGGGTTGTTGCAAAAGATCCCAAAAGAGTAAAGACTTTGAAGGCTTCAATGTTATGGTTGCAAATGGTTTTTCCATGCAATTCATAAGAATTGTTCCCAAAATGAGCCTCATCTTGGGAAACTATGAGGTAAAAGATGGTTTATTTTTTGTTAGCATAGGAGATACTAATGTAGTATTTGGAGTTCAATGATTGGACTCTTTGGGTGAGATTACTCAAAGAAATTAGACCATGGAACTCAAATTTCATTCTAATGGTAAGAAACTAGTTCTTCACAAAATTTTCAATGTTGTTCCCAAGATTGTTTCAACCAAGTGTATGGAGAAGACTTTATGTCATAGTCAAGTTGCATGGGCATCCCAATGTTTAATTATGCCCACCATTTCTTTAGATAGTAAGAAATCATATCATATTGATGTTTAGTCTCTTATGGATATGCATAATAAAGTTTTCAGTGACATACCTCTTGGGATGCCATGAAATAGAGGATTTGAACATGTTATTGAATTGGAGGAAGGAGCCAAACATGTTATCACTACTCCTTATCACCATCCTAGAAGGCATAAGGAATAAATTGAAAAAGTTATTTAGGGGCTCCTTGATATGGGTCATATAAGACCAAGTTCTAGTCCATTTTCTTTTACTTGTTCCAATAAAGAAGAAATATGGGACTATGTGGATGTGCATTAATTATCAACATTTGAATAAAAACTATTAAAATGGGATTCCAATTACCAAGATCGATGAGCTCATTGGTGAATTACATGTGTTGTCTATTTTTCTAAAACAGACCTTACATTGGGATACCACAAAAAAGGAGTCCATGAGGAAGATGTTCATAAGATAGCTTTCAAGTGTCATTGTGGACACTAAATTCTTAATCATGCCATTCAATTTGATAATGCTCTCGTTATATTTCAGTTGTGTATGAACTAAGTGTTCAAAAAGTAGTTAAGAAATTTTGTTTTGGTCTTCTTTGGTGATATCCTTATATACAACAAAACATGGGAAGATCACTCGACCTACTTAGATGAAGTTCTGGGTATTTTAGAGGCCCAATCTATTTTTACTAAATAATCAAATTTTGAATTTAGCATGACTAAAATTTATGTTTGGAATATGTAATTGGTGATAATGGTTTTAAGTTAATTAGGAAACTATTCAAGCCATATTGGATTGGCCCACTTCAAAAACCTTGACATAGTTAAAAGGATTTTTCAATCTTTGTAGCCATTACTAAAGATTTGTGAATAAATTTTCTCAATCAACAACTCCTTTAACTAATTTGACAAAGAATTGGTCTTTCACATTGCCAATTTCAACACAACAAACTTTTGACAAACTCGAGGTGATGAGTTTTTGCCATGTGTTAGTCATTCTGAAATTCTCTTTCTTTTAGTGTAATACTTCTTGAGAAAGGATTGGAGTTGTTTTGGTGTTGAATAAGCATCTTATTGTAGTTGCGAGCCACAAACTTAACATAATTGAATTTTTTTTCTCAATTTATGACAAGGAAATGTTGGTTATCATGCATGCTTATTAGGCCAACTTTAAACACTTTGTTGGAGGTAAATTTGTGCTTAAGGCTAATCATAACAATTAAAGTATTTCCTAAGTCAAAATGATCTCAATAAAATACAATGAAAATGGGTAAGCAAACTTCAATCCTATGGCTTTGATATTGAATGTTACAAGGAAAACATAACATAGTGGCTAATGTTTTGTCTAGAAAATCGACTATATGTTTTATGATGGAGATTGCAACAAATAGAAAAGGTCCAAATTCTAATAGAATATTCAAAAATCACCTTTGTTACTAACATAATTAAGGGAAAATTGCAAGATGATAAGTATGCAGTGCTTAATAAACTCATCATTTATGAGGATAGTCTTTTTCTTTTTGGTACCTAAATCTAAGATGAAAGAAAATATTTAAAGGGTTGTTCATGATACTTCTTCCGTTGATCATCAGGGATATTTTAAAACTTATAAATAGATTGGAGAGAGGTTCACATGGAAATGGCTTAAAAATGTCCTTAAGCATATCAAAAAATGTTCGATTTGTCAACAAAACTAAAATAAACAATCATTTCCAGCTAGTTTGTTGCAATCCCTACCCATTCCAAATCATAAATAGGAAAGTATTTTGATGAATCTTTTCATTGATTTACCAAAATTTCAAAGGATTGCATTTATGTTGATGATAGACTCACAAAGTATGCACATTTTTTTATAATATCTTCCAATTAGAAGGAACCACAAATTGTTGATTTATATTTTAAAGAAGTGTTAAGGATTCATGAGCTGCCTAAGAATATTGTGAGTGATTGTGATAGCAGGTTTCTAAGTTTTTTTTGGTAAGAATTATATTATTTGATAGGAATTGAATTTACTCCTAGTATTATCTGCCACCCCAAGTAGATGAGCAAATTGAAATTTTCAATAAATGGGTGGAAGGGTATTTGAGAAACTATGCTTTTGGTCATTAGAAGGTATGGATCATATGGCTCCACTCTAGGGAGCACTGTTATAATACTAGTTATCACATGTCTATTAGAATGACACCATTTATGGCTTTCTATGGTTATGAGGCTTTGACTTTTAACGACCTTACATTTCTAATACCAAAGTACTAGGGACCAAATATTTGATTAAACAAAGTCAAGACATTTTCAAATCTCTCAAGGACAACCTCCAACATGTTCAAAATCAGCAGAAGTTGTATACAAATCAACATCATATCGAGAGCACTTTTGAGGTTGGTGATATGGTTTACTTGAGATTGCAACCATATAGACAATCCTCTCTAAGAATGGAGCAAAATTTTTTAAGTCTTGTTTTTATGACCCATACAAAATCAAATAGAGAATTGGAGAAGTTGCTTATGAGTTGGAACTACCAAAATAAAGTACATATTGTGTTCCATGTTTCTCACCTTAGAAAAGCAATAGGTCATCATGCCATTCTATCAATTGAGCTACCTCCTTTGGGTGAAGAAAGGAAGATGATTTTGATTCTTGAAAGGATTGTTGATTTCAAAAAAAAGAAACTAAGAAATATAGTATAAAATAATATTTGGTCCAATGGAAAAATATTCTAGTTGAATATGCCACCTAAGAAGGACAACATATCCTAGAGCATCATAATCTACAATTATTTGAGGGCAAGCAATTTTGGGGAGGACAGATTGTCATCTCTCATTCTCAAGCATAAATTTGCTAGATGACTTTTACTCTAGTTTTTGAATTTTTCTTGTAAGCTATTGGGAAGGATAAAAGGAAAAGTTAATTAAATAATTAAATATTTAAATTGTTCAAAAAGTCAAAATCAAAAAACAACTTATACTTAATTATTTAAAAGTATTGTAAGTGATTATTTTAAGTGTGGTTAGACTAATGGTAAAAAAATGATAAAATGAAAATTAAGTTATTATTTTATATATTTGAAGAAAAATAACTCAAAAGAAAATAAATAGTATTTTATTTCCTCAAAAATATTATAAATAAGAGATATGTTACTGAAAAAACTCTACATACTTTTTGAAATAACTTTGCATTGTAAACTAAAGAGTGTTCTTGTTTTTAAAGCTTTGAGAAAAAAACACTCTTTAGTTTACAATGCATCTCCATTAAGATTTGATAGTGTGTTCAACTAAAAAGTTTTTGGTATTTAGTTTTTGGGTGTATGCAATGTTTTTCTTATGTTTTTGTTTGTTTCCATTCAAAGTTTCTTATGAGGTTTGAAAGATTCAATAATATTGTGATAATCGTCTTTGGTCAATGTAATATATTACACTCTACTTCTTTCTACTAGTCACTCCAAAATTTCCTTGCAAATTTGATTAACTTTCAAACATAGTTGCCAGTTGTACACCTACAAAGTTTGTTTAAATACCCTCTTATGATTGCTAGAAGTTGGACATGAAATTTCAAGGTATTTTTCTATTTAACCAAGCTATACCACTGTTCAAATGATGTCATTTTGAATGACAAATTAGATTCAATTAGTTTCTATTCTATTGGGTCACATTTTTTCCTTCTTGATCATTGAAAAGCTATTTATTAATGCAAATTTCTATTAAACTAACCTGTTGTGACCATGTCATACTATTATTTGGTCCTAACCCGTTGTGACCATGTTGTACTATCATTTGATCCTAGTCATACAAATCAAGATTAGGTGTGAGGTATAAGAAGCTTGGCACTGGGTTTTAGTTATAGTTTTTTCTATAGTAATTTCCTCTATGGCATGCTGTTTATAGTAGATAGATGTACTGTTGGGTTATTTTAGGTGACTAAATTTACATTACCATAGGGTGACCAACTCTATATTGGTCACTACAATCTTTAATGACTTGATCACTGTTTACTATGCCTCCTATTACAACAAATAACATTTGGATAAAAGCATTGATTATTATGATCATTTGTCTAGTACTATTCCACTTTCTGAAGAACAGAACATCAATCACCTTCCTCCAGCAATTCGCTTTCATATTTCAGAAATTAATTCACCTTCAACAATAGACTCAACATAAGTGTTCATAGTATGATGTTATTTTATATTTTTCATAATGAGGCTTCCTCGATTCCGATGCAGTTTAGAAAGAAATAAACATGCATCGGATTCATTGGTGCTAATCAGAGTTATAATATTGTATGCAAATCCTTATTTTCCACTTGATCAAATATTGTCAAATAAACGATTTACTGCCAGTATTTAATTTTCAAAGATCCTAGAGGGTTCACCATTGTATCCCAATATTTCATTGTAATAGATCCTGGTCAATTTATCCGTCAGATCTCTCCTTTATTTTCAATGTATTTTTGGCTTTGCATGGCATGTATCAGAATCAAGTGAATTAGTTCGTCATTTTGGCATTGCTGCAAGTTCACTTGCATTCAACCAAATTTGGTTTAGATTAAAATTCATATTCACTATCAGCTTGATTGATTCTATGATTTTTTTTAATTTTAAATTGGACAGCAAGCCTCCAATATTTTTCATGTAATTCTTTTGTCTTGCTCTCACATTGCCCACATTGAGAACTAAGTGATAAAAAAAGCGTTAAAAAATTATAGTGTTTACAAAAAGGAATTATATAAATTTGAACAAATGCCCTATGCAGATTACACAATATACTTATATTTGCAATAGAAAATATTTAAGGAAAATTACATTAATTTTTGTTCCCTGAATAGAAAATAATACTGTGGGGACTAATTATTAAGGAAAATTACATTAAGAATTGTTCCCTAAATAGGAAATACTACAACTATGTGTACTAATTATTGTTCTCCAAATCATGCCTTAGTTTACCTACTCTTGAGTAACAGGATTACATTCTTTGCAATATAACATGACTAACACGTATTTGTCAGCCTTCAAAACAAAGCACTGTCCATGTGAAAAGAGCTAATAGCTTGGTCTCCTTCAGCTCAAACATCAACTATGCAAACTCAATTTGTTTCATGTATAGGAGGTGATCTATCCTCTATCGCAGCTAACCATCATAAACTGCCAATCCATCTCATCAGCATTTGTTTTGTTCTACATGGCATCAAACCATCTCAATGCATGACTTATCTTATTGGTCCACATTTACACTGTCAATCTACCATATTCTCAATCCAATTATATCTACTATAGGTAAAATTTAAACTCATCACTGATTCATTTTATTATAATTTAGTTCACTCTTTGCCTATGCTCAATCTATTTTTTTAATCATCCAACCAAGTTTGTTGTTTCTTTGTCAGTTTACATGAGTGCCAAATATCCCGCTGACAATACAAAAAATTGTTTCTACCATTTATCTATTAAAACACAAGATACACACCAGAATGGAATTAAGACTGCCATTGGGGTCACTTGCAGCAACTATAAGGATTAGTGTGCATGTCTCCAAGTACTTTTCTACCCCTTGTGATAGATGAGTTAAGCATTCTGTTCTTTGTGTTGCAGCAGGATGTATATGAGAATCGTTCTATGCAAACCAAAAATAAGCCTGCTTGAACAAATAAGAGCAATTTCAATAATCAGTTTACACATTCATATTAAGAGAAAGGGTTTGTAGATTCCCATGCAGAAGATATAGGAGCCTATCACTTTTAGCGTTTGATCTAATACCTATCAGTATATTGGCCTGGTCGCATACCATGCTGAATATATGTCTTTTCAACATTTTTCTTGCTATGATGCAATATTTAAGATTACCTTGAGCAATAACAAACAATTCACATGAGGTATTTACTGGAGCTACGGTTGAAGTGAACTAAGCAGTATTTGAAATTCATTCGAGAGTCAACTTCCTATGACTTTTTGAATGATTTTTGCACCCATAACAGACATTCCATGTTTGTCTCATATTTTTGAAATGAAATTCCTTTCAACTTAACAAAGCAGTCCATTTATGTTAAAAATCAAAGGTATTTCAACTATAGCTAAATCCATCTCTATGGTATTTAGCTATTTTTTGAAATTTTCATGTACGAGGGTGCATTTCATATTCTCTTTACATCCTTGAATTCAGCATTGGCATTTTGTCCGGGGAGCATTTTAACTGTTCTTTGGTTGCATTTACAACTAGCTTTATTTTTAACTTCCCAGTACTTAACAACAAACATTGCTGAAATGTTCTGCCAGCTCTTGGGACTCACAAAACCATAAAAATTTAAAATACTATGTTATTCAGCTGTAATAAGTAGTATGTGAAAATTAGAGAATTCATATACGGTTTTGAAATCGCCCACCACATACCTTTTGACAGAAGTTGTGTCGTACCAATTTTGGGTTCCACTGTTTTTCCATTCAGTGTTCAAAATAGCGCTCTATTGCCTTGCATATGTATCATAAGCACCCCAGGGCTCTTATATTTCAGCCACCCAATAAGATGTCTTGTAATATTAACATAAAAAGGTAGATGAATATACAAACTCCCCCATTTCATAAACAAAGTCAATTATTCATTCCTACTTTCTTATTATTTCTCAAAAAAATGTACAGAATATAAAGAGACAGAAATCTCTTCGTTTACATTTTCATACAACTTGATTTCTACAGCATATACAATTTTTCCTGCTATCTCAATTGGAAGTGTTTTTGGTCTCTGAAGGCTTTGAATCAGGGGGTACATAGACATCACCAGCAGCACTCTGATGAGCTATGACAGGTATTGCTGCTGGTATTTCTTTCTTTCCAATCTCTCCATTTACGAGTTTTTCTAATTCCCGAGAACTGCCAGTCGCTTTTTCAATTTCATCAAATTTCGTGGTTGCTAGTGGTGACGTACCAACTGGACTAACAGAATTTACTGGTTCTATTGTCAACGAAGAGATTGAATCTCTTGATGCATACCATAAATTGCCACACTTCAAGCATTCCAACTGAAAAAAAGTAGCACAAATAATCTCCATGGTCAATATCCATTATGTTCAGCCTAATAATGCACAACTGCCCTGCAAATCTAAAACTACACCGCATTTTTGTTTTATTTAAAATAGAATTAACTTGTAATGAGTAAGTTATTCAACTCAACAAAACAATGACCCATCAATTTAATAAATTCAAATCTGAGTTTACAAAATTTACAGCAGAATATCTTGGCATCAAACCTGATAACGATCTCCATATCCAACATGTATGATATCTCTAACACCAACCTTCTTCTCCGTGCAAATTGAACATCGGACATCTGTCATCTATTACATAAAACTAGTCAGCATGAGACAAGTGTTATTTAAGAATAAAACCTTCAACAAAAATAGATTAAAGTACCAACCAACCTGCATTGTTTGTAACTCCTGTGGCTCCTGAGCAGTTTTCTCATCTGCTGTTAAACCATCCTGAAATCAACTGGCATGTTTATTATACCTCACAAGAAAGATCCAATATAATCAATGAGCTTCATACAATCCTGTATCTTTATTCATATTAAACATATATACATCTGATTTTCAAGTGCAAGACATATCGGTATAAATGATACAATCTGATACTATATATAGATTTTTAAAGTTTATTTGCCCAGCCTGTTCCTCAAATGAACTACCCTAATGATTTACCAATTCACATAATTCTTCTGCACCATAGCTTTATGATGATTCTCAATTTGAAACTGGTGAAGGTCACAGTTGGGCCAGCTCTTTATTCAAATTGTATGTCATAGCAATAGCATACACATCACATTGGGTGATTGATTGGATCCCTGGTAGCCATTTCACAAGGAGGAACAAGATCCCCAAAGAGCATAATAAACTGAAGAGTACTGGACAGATGGGAGACAAGTCAAACTGAACATCTTTGTCTGGGCTTGAAATGGAGGAGTCATCAGTGTCATTGTTGATCACTGTGAAAGAGGAAGATTGTGTCACACTACAAGCATTTCCTTTCGGAATTATAAAAATGAAAATCTACAGAACTTGTAGTAGTAAGAAGGATAAAGTTTAGAGTGGTAGCGATCATGACAAAAATGTATCTGTGTGGTTCACTACCAGAGGGTGCAGCTCCATGGTGTTGCAGTAGAAAATTTAAGTGCTTTGCTTTGATGAAATGTGCTTATCAAGTTATCAACAAAGAGTTCAAGATGAGGATAGCCGGAAAGCATCATGTAATAAAATGGCATGTTCTCCGTATTTGAAGGAAATGTTCAAAAGAACAAACACAGTTGAATCCTCATATACCCCTTGGAGAACATAGATTGTGTTCCACTCTTCTTGATGAACAACTTTCAAGCATGAACTTTTTGATTGAAGACATCAGATAAATGTGGATAAGCACAAGTTGGTCGGTTATCATGGATTGATAGACCTATATTAGACCCACTCATTAATATTAATGTTACATGGTCAACTGGATTATATTTTCTTAGATGTAATGCCCACCTGTGTGAGAATTACTTTGCAGTATCACTTATGTTTTCATGGGAGCTATTCTCAAATGTTTGTTCAGAATCATCCAAACTTTATGTTCTCTGTTTTGAAACGTTTAAATTTTGTGGTTTGATTGTGATGCAATATTGAAATCTATGATGGATTAGACGTAATGTTTATACTTCAATGGATTGAATATATAACAGAATTTTTTTTATGGCTGATTATAATTCTTGTGTCTAAAATGTCTACACTGAATTAGAATACGATGAGACGATATTATTTCTTGATTATGATTTGCCTATATGCATTTCTATGGATGTATTTATGTGTCTTTAAGTGTGTGGATAACAGGCTAAATCAAACTGAAACCAAAAGGATTGATTTCATGTGCAGAACCCGTGTTTCATTTTAGATGCTAAAAAGGAACCAAGCCTTATGTAAAACCTGTAATATATTATTGTTAACACTAGCCATAGCGTAGTTAGTGTCTTCATTAGAATGTTTATAAGATGATGTTATTTAAATTAAATGTTGGAATGTGATGAGCCCTGCTGGCTCTCAACTCAAAACCCCAATTTTTCTTAAGTCTTAAGGTGTTATTTAGTTTTTTAGAGAATTCTTAATAGACAGAAGAGAAGGGGCGCAGCATATTTAAGCTTGTAAACTGAAATATCAAGCAATTTCTCACAGAATGGAAATGCAGAAGTTGTTAATATACTGAAACAATGAGATCATGAATAACAGACATACCAGAAAGTCTCCAGTTATTTTATTTAAAACAGTAGCCAGCTTGCCAGCCAAGAATGCTGAGAAACTGACAAAATGGATGCCAAACCTCCAGATCTGTCTTCTCCCACTCAGAAACGTGGTACAATGCTCTGAAAATGCAAGACGCCAAAGATGAAGCACAAAAACCAGCAAAGAAGAAGGCGTTTCTTCAATTTCCTTCACACGCCTCTCTCTAGGCACAAATCCCAATGTAGGCCGTACGGCCAAGGAAAGAAAAGGTAGAATCTCTGATGGAAGCTTCTGAAACTGTAGAAGAATGCGCCACCAGGAGGTAACCCTCAATTATTGCACATAACAAGAAATCTCAATATAAATAATCTCTGTATGAATCTGTAGAACCTCTGGCTGAAGCTCTCAACATGCACTGATTCAATTGATCTTTCACAATCTCAAGAGTGCTCACACTGAAGAGGTATCGTTCTTCAATGGCAGTTTGTTCAAACCCTGATCACAGGAGAATGCACAGGAAAAAATGCTCAAGGCAAAGTGAAATGGTCAAAAGATGAGTTTCATTTGCCAGAGAAATGCTTTATACCTAATTGGCATGCATTTCAAGAAAGTATGCCCTTTTCAATCATTAAAATCTTTTAATATTTTAATAAGACCTTTTCAATAGTTCCCATTTAATACTTGAGCGCACTTTTTAATATTTTAAGTCATTAAAATATTAAATCCCTTTTTGAACATTTTAAGTGATATAAAATATTATTAAAGTCAATGTGACTTTAATAAAAAAAAACATTAAGTTAAATAATTAACTTAATCACTTAAAATTCCATAACTCGCTCAAAACTCAGAATATTCCTGTGCCGTCAGAAGCTGTGAACTCCTGAAATGCCAACGCCTGCTGTGAACCAGTCACTGGGCTCTGAAAACCAAAACGATCAAACTCTCCAGAATGTATCACTGACCCTCTAACCCAACCCGTTAGCCTACGAGAGTCTGAGAAATAGGCTAACCACCATCAAACATGATCATGCCGAAAAAGGGGACATCATAGTCCGCCCTCCCGGAAATTGCTTGTCCGCAAGCAATCTCAACAGCAAAGAATCAACCACTCCACCAAGATCCCAAGGATAATGCCGTGAAATGTCCCTACTGTCATCAACTATCTCCTGTAACTCCCAAATCTGATCAACTGGATCATCATGCTGTACTCTGTCAATCTCAACACCATCTATCACCGGAGAGAGAAACTCATAAGAAAGCAAGTCAAACCGTTGACAACACTTGCTCCCTAAAACCGCACGAGATATGCTATCATCCAACATATCTAACACGTGCATACCAAAATTGTGCATCTGAAACAGGTCATGTACATGATGACTGAAAGTGAAACTGTGTAGACTCCTAACCATGTACACACTGGAAATCTCCTCAACGAGCTCTGTTTGAAATCTCGATGCACTGACGGAATCTCCAATACTATGATCAACGCTCTTGCCTAAATCAGGGTCAAGAGTAGAATCAGCATCCACCTCAAAGAGCGGATTATCACAAGAAGATGTAGCATCCGCCTCATAAAGAGGATTTTGTACAAACTGAGCCTCATAACTGTACTGATTCCAATCAAACCCCTCTGATCCCATGGGACTAGAATCAAAATGATAATCCTCCTGAATCATCTCATGCTCCTCCTCTAGAATCTTTGGTTCTATCTTCTCACCTTTTGCGTTGACGAGAATGATAGATCGCATACTCCCATCCTTAAAACCAGCTTGCTGGTCCGTTAAATCAGCAATATCATCACCCTCATAAAACCACTCCATTTGTCTATTTGAACCCTTAGGCTTAAGAGGACAATTGTGGTTTTGGTCATAAGGAGCTTTGCAATAGAAACATAGCTTCCTCCTACGCAAATCATTTATTGTCTCTCGGTCCAAAGGAGCTGCAAACTTCCTCTTTTCATCAATCTTTTCTGATTCCTTAGGTTCTAATTTGCTATCACTATAGGATGAAGATGCTTCTGCATTTGAAGTGAACTTACCACGTGAAGCTGTAAGTTCCATGCTACGAGCTTTTCTCATAGCTTCATGCAGGGTAGGTGGATCGAATGCCTTGATCCAACCTTTCATTGGCTCATGGAGACCTTCTACAAATAGAATGACAAGTCTCCTCTCTGAGATTCCGGTAACCATAACCGAGAGCTTCTGGAACTCACCAATATAAGACTCCAAGCTACCCAACTGCTTCAACTGAGCAAGGTCTCTGAAGAATAGCTCAGGATCACGTCTATCAAACCTCTCTACCAGTCTATCAGTAAACTCCTGGTACGAGGTAATCCTATCATGGTGCAGTGTAGCCATGCCATGAATCCACCAGTCATGTGCTACGCCATCAAGGTGGAGAGCTGCAAATCGTATAGCATCTTCCTCTGGCATAGGACGTAGTGTCAGGAATGTATCCAACTTACTCACCCAGGCACGTGCTGTAACTCTACCACTGCCATCATAGTGAACTAAGGTTAGTTTGTTGGTAGCCTGTCTGAGATCACTTTGCTTGTTTTTAGGCCTCCTGTCATTCCTGTTACGGTTATACTCTCTCTTCTGGCTCATGAATCGATCGAAGTTAAAGTGTTCCTTAACTCTCGAAGGCAACGCATCCCATTCATCATACATAGTCATGATGTTATCAGCAAAATTTATTTCACCACCCTGTTCAACTTCATCCACTTCCTCAGCGTCATTTCTGGTAAAAGTAGGACATGTAGCCCTCTCAAAGGTGCGTGTTGGAGCTATGACTCTCTAAGGCTCTCTGTGAATACTGCCATCACGATCTTGATCCAGATTTTGAGTTCTATTCATTGTCAAATTTTGAACATTCGTGCTGAGTTGTTGAAGAATAGTCGCCACCTGTTCTTGCCCTGCAACCATACCTCTGAGCACGTCTTTAGCTTCTCTGTCCTCATCCTCCAAAGGATTCCTGTGAGAACTTTCTCCAGCCCTGTTCGCCATATTGTCCCAATCTAATTCCTCTTCTTGATCTGCAAACGGAAACGGTGGGAAAGGATTTTGATCACCTCTCTGATTTCTAGGACCCCCTCTGGAATAGAATTTGCCAAAACCCTCTTTGTGTGACTTCATAAATTTCTCAAACCCCACAAGCTGGCAGGATGTGAGCTCTGATACCACTGTGATGAGCCCTGCTGGCTCTCAACTCAAAACCCCAATTTTTCTTAAGTCTTAAGGTGTTATTTAGTTTTTTAGAGAATTCTTAATAGACAGAAGAGAAGGGGCGCAACATATTTAAGCTTGTAAACTGAAATATCAAGCAATTTCTCACAGAATGGAAATGCAAAAGTTGTTAATATACTGAAACAATGAGATCATGAATAACAGACATACCAGAAAGTCTCCAGTTATTTTATTTAAAACAGTAGCCAGCTTGCCAGCCAAGAATGCTGAGAAACTGACAAAATGGATGCCAAACCTCCAGATCTGTCTTCTCCCACTCAGAAACGTGGTACAATGCTCTGAAAATGCAAGACGCCAAAGATGAAGCACAGAAACCAGCAAAGAAGAAGGCGTTTCTTCAATTTCCTTCACACGCCTCTCTCTAGGCACAAATCCCAATGTAGGCTGTATGGCCAAGGAAAGAAAAGGTAGAATCTCTGATGGAAGCTTCTGAAACTGTAGAAGAATGCGCCACCAGGAGGTAACCCTCAATTATTGCACATAACAAGAAATCTCAATATAAATAATCTCTGTATGAATCTGTAGAACCTTTGGCTGAAGCTCTCAACATGCACTGATTCGATTGATCTTTCACAATCTCAAGAGTGCTCACACTGAAGAGGTATTGTTCTTCAATGGCAGTTTGTTCAAACCCTGATCACAGGAGAATGCACAGGAAAAAATGCTCAAGGCAAAGTGAAATGGTCAAAAGATGAGTTTCATTTGCCAGAGAAATGCTTTATACCTAATTGGCACGCATTTCAAGAAAGTACGCCCTTTTCAATCATTAAAATCTTTTAATATTTTAATAAGACCTTTTCAATAGTTCCCATTTAATACTTGAGCGCACTTTTTAATATTTTAAGTCATTAAAATATTAAATCCCTTTTTGAACATTTTAAGTGATATAAAATATTATTAAAGTCAATGTGACTTTAATAAAAAAAAACATTAAGTTAAATAATTAACTTAATCACTTAAAATTCCATAACTCGCTCAAAACTCAGAATATTCTTGTGCCGTCAGAAGCTGTGAACTCCTGAAATGCCAACGCTTGCTGTGAACCAGTCACTGGACTCTGAAAACCAAAACGATCAAACTCTCCAGAATGTATCACTGACCCTCTAACCCAACCCGTTAGCCTACGAGAGTCTGAGAAATAGGCTAACCACCATCAAACATGATCATGCCGAAAAAGGGGACATCACATGGAAAATATGTAATGGTTGTTGAGTCAATATATATGGTCTTGAACAAAGATAAGGATTAGTAGGTGGTATGTTATTCTGTAAAATGTCTTATAAATTGACATTCATCATGTTATGAGAATGAATTAGTGTATGTATGAACGTGGTCAGTTTTGTGATTTAAATTTTAATGAATGACATTTATGATTTAAATATAAATTGAACCCTAGAAACATTAGTACCAAAATCAAATAAAGTCAAATGAGTACCACTTGCTTAAGAATGAAGTGACAAGGTTTAAAGAAATGCCATATGTTGCATCGGTTAAAGGGAAGGCATGGCCATGCCAGTTCTGGCAGTAAGCAAGGTCAGAATCAAGGAAGCGATTTGGAAGAAAATGATGCAAAGAGTAGGCATGTTACGCAACCCATGAAGGAAGAGTGTAAGAGGAAAGAAACCAAATCTCTGCAAAATATTAATGGAGTATATCAACTCCAGCCATCTTTTCATTAATGGCAATTTGGATGTTGCCTAGATTGTTGGGCATTTCTAGAAAAGTGATGTCTATTTATGTTTGTCAAAAGAAATTGAGGGGGTTATGCTAGAGAAATGCTAAAAGACTTTCATCTTGTGGGTTGAATTGTAATGTCCATTTTTCAATCCATTCCAACATTTTTGAAAAGTTCCAAGGTTCTTGGAGAACGCCAACTTATTCAAAAAAGAATTCTGACAATGGCAATGAGTTCAAGAGACAAAGAGGAGTCCAATTATTCTTTTTAGATGCAATTTCATCATTCTAGGTGCATTCCACAGTTCTTGGAGATTTTCAACATCCTTGGAGGCTCCAACTTTTCCAAAAAACACTTGGGATGTGTGGTTAAAAGTAATTAAATAAATAATTTAAGTTGTCTTAAAGTGATTTTATTTTAAAAAAACAACTTATGTTTATTTATTTATTTTACAAAAGGGTGGTCTAGATCATAAAGTTTTTCTAAAAGAGGGTCCAAAACGTGCTAGCACTAGGCATGCGGTTAAAATGACTTAAAAGGTTATTATATAAAAAAGGGACATTGAAATGGAGAATTAAAAGTGATATTTGATTAAAAGTTTTGGAAAAGTCACTTTATTTTATTATTAAAGAAAAAAAACATTTTTTTAAAGAAAAAACAACGAAAAAGTAAAAAAAAAAAACACTTTTTGTATTTCAAAAAATGTTTTTTTGTAAAAAGCAATGTAAAGAAAAATTTTTTTTTTGGAAAAGCTATCAGAGTAGGTTAGGTGTTGAAAAGAAAAGTTAGACTGAATATTGCATTTGCTATTTCCTTTGAGTGAAAACACGAGTTCTTCTCATGTTTCTTGAGGACGAAAACCCTCTTGGAATACTAGTTTTGGGGACAAAAACCTTGAAAGCTGGAAAGAGTGATTTCATCTAGAAGTCACCAGTATGTGCTGAAAATATTGTGTTTTGGGGACAAAAACCCTCAACATCCATTGGAGCAATTGCATAGAGAGATTGCCCTAGTGCTGAAAGTGAAAACATTCTAGTTGGTGTTGCAAGGCTGAGTTATTTTTTCATTTTTGTTTCAAAGGAGAATTTTGATGTGTTTTGACATGTTTTTTTGGCATGCAAGGATTTATGATGCAGATTTAATAAGTTTGCGGGCTTGTGAAATGATTGAAAGAGGTTTCTTCTTGAAACCAAGCAAAAATTTGGTGAACTTAAGTGATTTCTAAGAGTTTTATGACAGTTGTACCTGCTGTACCAGCAACAATAAGTTTAGTTTCAGACCTGCAAGTGACTAATTTCTCATCTTGTTTGATGTCCATTGTGTTCATGGTGTTTTGGGTTCAGTTTTGGTGTATTTTGGAGTAATTCTCAGTTTATAAATGTTGAGTAGTGGTGTTGGGCATATGTTGAAGTTGATGATTGAACTCCACAGCACCCAGAAATCACCTGCAAGCAATTATCCTATCACAAAAGAAAGATCAAAGCAACTGATTTGCTATGCAACCAAGAAAGAAAAGATTGATCCAGAAAAAGCACTAATATGTGCAATGTACTAACCTAAATGGTTCTGAATTTTAATGATAGCAATGAATGTGCAAGCTTTATAAAAGCATGCAAAATCAAACCCTAGATGAGGATTTGACTAGATAGTGACAAGTGTCTTAATCTCATGCAATGAGACAACTAGACCTATAATTAGCCCAATCTAATAATAAAAAAGAAACTCCTAAGTTTAGCTAAAGTGAACTAAAGTAATAAGGGACTTAATAATTAATTAACAAATAATTAATTATCAAGTGATTATCCCAATTACTCCAACAACATACTCTTTGCAAGATTTCAAAGTGTTATCAATGTTGGTTAGACCTATTATTCAATGTTTATCAATCACAAAGGGAGTTCACGACGTTGTATTTAAGTTTGGGATGAATTTATGCAATGTACATCAACTGTGTTTCAGTTTTGGGCATGTTTCCTTCATTTTGTGGTTGTTGCATCAGCACACAAGAGTTTGCAGCGTGTTATCGAAATGCATTAGACCTGTTTGACAATATGACAACAATTGCAAAGTAATATCAGACCTACATCAACCTCTTGTATCAACTATTGGAGGTATTCTTCATGTTGGGTACTTGAATATATTGTTTATCAATGTTATTTGGTCTCATTCTAGATGTTGCAGCAATCTGATTTTGTAATGTCCCCTATCCTGATTTTCCCTAGAATTCGCCTATTGATCACAAATTGCAAAAAATTAGGGTTAGGGTATCACCTTATTAAATAAACATCTCTTGGATTGGAATATTGCATTCACCACATGAAAAATATATTCAAATATGTATATAATAATATATGCTTATTAGGGTTAGACAATTTCATCACATCCATAGATTATCAATCAATACAAACAAGTTTGGGAGAAGAGATATGATGGGTCTGCCTGAAGCCATATGCCAAGCCTAAAAGGTTGTATACCACAACTCTCCCCCTTGGCGACTTGTACCTACTTTCCCCATAAAGGCCACGACTCCTGGAAGACACTTGTCAACCTGTGGGATCAGGCGGAGATCACGAGTGGGCTCTTTTGGCTACTACTACTACACCTCAGGGCCTACCTTCGTGAGGAGTTGGGCGGAGGTCGTAAGTGGGCTTTTGGCCCCTACCACTGGCACCTCAAGCCCTTTCATGGGATGGGTTCCAGAAAGTCAAGCACATCATATATTCTATCACAAGAAATCATTCATTAAATATTCTTATTATCATATAGACAATATGCGTATATATGCAAGCAATGATCTGCAGAAAATACACCTGGTTATATTGATGTATTTGATAATAGCAACCTGTTGTAATACACGGGCCTGAGTCTCTTTGTCTTCTTGATCTATATGCTCCTCCCCTTGATCAATATGTTCTCAATACTCAGAAATATTGCTTAAAGAGAAACCAATACATTAGTTATGTAATATCCCTTGCTAAATTTGACTGTAATTTTCCAAGGTCACCCCAAGTTTCCGGGACGGGGACGGCAGGGGACGGCGGGACGAGTCCCCAAGTTTCCGATTTTTGAGGCCAAAATTAGGGACGGCAGGGGACGGCTATATAAAAATATAGGGAAAATTTAAAAAATATAGGGAAATTTTAAATAGTCAATAGATAACATGAATAAGGCATGCATAATACACATTATAGAACATTAACATATAACATTTGTGTTCAACATTATGCCAATACTCAATAGAGTCAATAGTCAATACGCATTCAAAATTAGCATACAGTTACACGAATCATGAAACAACCTCCAAGTTATAATTTATAAACTTATATCAAAATGCCCAAAGGCTACATTGCTGCCATATAGTTTTAAAGTTTTAGTTTGCTATGAAAATCAAAATACAATATCGTATGTCAATAATGAATACAAATTTACAAAATAAACAAAGAGCACTGCTGCCCCTGATCATCTCTCATAACTGCATCAAAATCAGAGTCATCCTCTGAGTCACTGCCACCGTAATGCTCCTCCTCAGCCAATGGGACCCCAACCAAGCCCTCAGCTGTCTCCTCCTCATCTATCTGAGCCGCGTCCTCGGGATCAATATCCCACCGTAGAGCTGGAGTTTGTCGATACTCTGGAGTCTGTCGATCCTGAAGCCGAAGAGCACTATGAACAACCACTAGCTTCTCTGCTCGTCTAGAGGTAAGTCTATTCCTCTTGACAGAGTGGATAAAGCCATATGTGGACCAATTCCTCTCTGCAGCAGAGGAACTAGCAACCTGTGCAAGAAGGCGAGTGGCAAGTATCTTCAACTGCGGTGTATCTCTCCCATGATAGGTCCACCATCCAATAGGGTTCCCTTGAGCTAATATAGCTCTATCCAACCTCGCCTGTGGTTTGCTCAAGTTTGGGCCATTAAGATTAGCAAAGTCTAGAAATTGTGACCGAAGTATTGAAGCTTGTTCGGCTGGATAAATCTTTTCAATGGCCCGTGTGAACCCATCTAAAACCTCAGCATCATCACATGGAGGCACCCTACCATCCCTTGGTGCATACCATTTTGGATTTAGAGCAAAGGCAGCCATATGAAGCGGGGTGTTCATTGTATTCCACCTCCACATCACAATGGGCCTAATGTGTTGCTCATATAAAT
>VDFB02135511.1:0-13836 GCA_007258455.2 Sequoia sempervirens
TCTCTAATTTCTTTTCCAAAGATATCACGAGATTTTCTTTCCTTTCAAATTAAGAAAATTAAATTTACTAGAAAGATACCTGTGAATCCTTTGCTAATTGGAGAAGAAACCATTGAAGCTTTTCTTGCCAGTAGATCCAATTCCTTCCCGTAATACCAATTCCCAAATCAACCAACTTCCAAGATTCTTTGGAAAATCTTTTCCAAATAAATAACAAATCTAATCACAGAGAGATAGCAAAT
This sequence comes from Sequoia sempervirens, assembly GCA_007258455.2. Classification (NCBI taxonomy): domain Eukaryota; kingdom Viridiplantae; phylum Streptophyta; class Pinopsida; order Cupressales; family Cupressaceae; genus Sequoia; species Sequoia sempervirens. The sequence continues at coordinate 243 of VDFB02135511.1, forward strand.
CCCTAAGAAATTAAAAATTTTACACAGAGAAGAAGTTTTTTTTTTGCCAGTGCCCAGAAAAATTTCCCCCGAGGCAATACAATAACCCCGTGCAATTTCCCGAGATCCTCAATATCCTCCGTGAAAAAATTTCAACAACCCAAAAGTAATTATGGCACTCAAACACATGTCGAGAGGTTGTTGAGAAAATATCTTCTCCACCTCTCGGCAGTTTTTTTTTGCCATTTAAATTTTGCATGTAATTTTAATTAATAAATTTTAATTTTAATTTTAAAAATCAAAATTTCAAATCACATGCAATTATTTAAACTATATTTTTTTTAATATTCAAATTTACAGCTTATTTAATTTTTTATTTTCTAATCTATTTAAACACAATATAATTTATGCATAATAATTTTAATCTAATTAATTAATTTATTTAATTAAATAGTTAAATCCTTTAAAGATCAACTATTCCCAACTAATTAAACTAACCTATTGTATTAAATTATTAAATAAATAAATTTCAATTATATTTAAATATTAATTTTTTTATCCTTGATAAATACAACACAATAATCAACATTAAACATAAGCAGATTTACCTTTTTCAAGAACGATTTAACCAACAGAAACGCATTACAACCTATGACTCAAAACTGAAAACTTAAATTGTACTAAGACTAGGATTAAAGGCCGGACTAGGATTAACCTAACTACTATCTCCCAATCAACAATTCTGTTGAGTCTTGACACGCTCAGACCTGATTACACAGGTGGAGTCGGTGTCATGTACCTGCAAATCCTACAACCAAGCAAACAATGTGCATACATGTATATATATATATAAAGCATTAAAACAAACACACCATGCGGAGAAAATCACAGATATCGCAGGGCACTCACGAGCGAGTGATGCGATTCCGTTCTCCACACCAATACACTCATAGAAAACTGACTCAATATATGTTGTTAGTCCATCATAAACATGTGCATTTCCATAAACAATGAAAATAACCATCTACACTAAATCACATCAAGTCTGAAAATAATAAACATCACACATAGAATATCATCATGTCACACAATAATCCATCATCGCTCAAAATCAGCGATCCAAGTATCCAACAAAACAACATAAGTCTAACAACATGAGAAAGTATCAACAGAAAGCATAGCATAAACGGAGGGGTACTACATCCTCCCCCTAGGATCAGGCTTGCTCCTGAAAGCCTGCGAACAGATAGGGATAAAGTTCCCTCATGTGTGTCGCATCCTCCCAGGTAGCCGAAGCCTCATGGCTAGGATCCCATTGGACCCTCACGATCAGCGTCTCGACCCACGAGGCCCAGAAGCGTTTAGTGTGAAAGAATGTCCCCACGGGCTCGAAACCCATTTGCCCGAATCACCTCTACCTGTAACACATTCCAATCAAGTACATGAGATATGTCGGGGATGATATGGTCTAGAAATAACACGACACATGAAAAACATCATGAATCACGAGATAAAGGCTGGGTGTGCAGAAGCGGTAGGCTGCCACGGGACCAATTCTCTCTAAAATCTTGAATGGTCCTACAAATCGAGGTGCAAGCTTAGAGCCTTTTCCATAACGTATTGGACTCTTTCGTGGTCGCACTCGAAGAAACACTCTATCACCAACAGCGAACTGTCGATCAATCCTATGCGCATCGGCATATTTCTTTTGCCTATCCTGAGCTGCTATCAAATGCTCTCCAATACGGTCAACCTGTTGCTCCATGTCACGAAGCATCTCAGGTCCTAATAGTACTCTATCCTCTAGTCAATCCCAACTCAAAGGAGTTCGACAAGGACGACCGTATAATGCATGATATGGTGGCATACCTATGGAACTCTGATATCCGTTGTTATAAGCAAATTCCACTAAGTACAAGTATTCCTCCCAACGTGATTGTTGGTCCATTAGGTACATCCTAAGCATATCCTCTAATATTTGGTTAACTCTTTTAGTTTGACCATCGGTTTGAGGATGATAGGTTGAACTAAAGTTCAACTGTGTACCTAATGCACGTTGCAAGGAAGTCCATAAAGCTGAAGTGAATATAGGATCTCTATCCGATATGATCCTACGAGGAATCCCATGTAACCTAACGATGTCCTCCATGAATATCCTAGCTACAGATGAAGCATTATATGATGAACATATAGGTGAAAAGTGAGCTACTTTAGTCAAATGGTCAACAGTTACCATAATGGAATCATGTCGACGTGATGACGTAGGTAACCCTACTATAAAATCAATGGATATAATATCCCATTTCCATTCGGGGATGAGATGTGGCTGCAATAATCCAGCAGGATGATGATGCACCGGCTTTGACTTCGGCTGGCATTCAGACATCTCGATACATAATCGGTATCACGCTTCATACCGGTCGAGGAAATACAGTACCTAAGATCGGCATGTATTTTCTTGACACCTGGATGAGCTGAATACGGAGCTCTATGAGCTTCAGTCATAATTAATGTATGAAGACTCTCTACATGAGGTACATAGATGCGACCTAAATGTCGTAATATACCATCCGATTCTAGAACATAACCTTCAAATTGACCTTCTAAAGGTCTATCCGATTCAATCTCCGACTTCACTTCCTGATATAATCTATCAGTAGGAAGTGCAACTACTATTTGACCTCTCAAATCTACTTCAAGAGTAGTAGCAGAGATCTCATGACGATGTCGGCTAAGAGCGTCAGCCACTACGTTCTCTTTGCCTTGAACATACTTCAAAATCGTACTCACACAAGAACTCCATCCACCGTCTTTGCCTTGCATTCAAGTTAGGTTGCGTGAAAATATATTGCAAACTACAGTGATCGGAATGAAGTTCAAAGCGATGACCTAAAAGAAAATGTCTCCAACGAACTAATGCATGCACTACCGCTGCTAGTTCTAGGTCATGAGTAGGATAGTTTAATTCATGGTCCTTGAGTTTACGAGACTCATAAGCAACCACACGCCCATCTTGCATCAAAACTGCTCCCAAACCCTCTAAAGATGCATCCGTACATACTACGAAATCCTTAGTAGGAACAGGAACAATAAGTATAGGCGCATTAGTTAACTTTTCTTTAAGAGTCTGAAAGGCTAACTGACACTATTCCGTCCAAACGAACTTCTTCCCTTTCCTCTGAAGAGAAGTAATAGGATGACCGATCCTAGAAAAACCCTCTACAAAACGTCTATAGTAGCCAGCTAGACCCATAAAACTACGAATTTCACCTACATTAGTAGGTGCGGGCCAATCAACTATGGCTTGGATCTTAGAAGGATCCACAACAATACCTTTTCCAGATATCACATGTCCAAGGTATTTAATTTCAGATTGAAAGAAGTCACACTTCTTCAGGTTTGCATATAATTGGTTTTCTCTTAAACATTGCAATACCTGTCTCAAGTGTTCTTCATGTTCCTTCATGTTCCTCGAATAGACTAAAATGTCATCGAGAAATACCAGGACAAAGCGATCAAGGTATGTACGAAATACACCATTCATTAAACTCATGAATACCGAAGGTGCATTCGTTAACCCAAAGGGTACTACTGTGAATTCGTAATGCCCATAACGAGTTCTAAAAGCAGTTTTATGGATGTCTGCTTCAGCTATACACAATTGATGATAACCGGATTTCAAATCGATTTTAGAGAACACATTAGCTCCCTTAATTTGATCAAAAAGATCATCGATTCTAGGCAAAGGATAACGATTCTTAATCGTAACCTTGTTCAATTGGCGATAGTCAATGCATAGCCTAAGAGATCCGTCCTTCTTCTTAACGAAGATGACAGGTGCTCCCCAAGGGGAAACACTTGGATGAATGAAACCCTTTTCTAAAAGTTCCTCTAACTGGATACGAAGTTCCTCTAACTCCTGAGTCGTCATTCTATAAGGAGCTCTAGATATAGGCTCAGCTCCAGGAACTAGGTCAACTCTAAAGTCAATATCCCTTTTCGGTGGCATTCCAGGAATGTCATCGGGAAATACATCCGTGAATTCCCTAAGAATAGGATGATCATCAAGAGATACCTCTCGACTCTCACCCTCATCTAAATCGGTAACTGTTGTTGCAAACAGTTGACATCCCTGACGAAGACATCTCTTTAGTTGCATAGCAGAAATCATCTGCAAAGAGATAGGTCTATGAATACCTATGATTTCCACTTTCGCACCTAAATCATCAATGCAACTAACTGTCTTAAGTCGACAGTCAATTACAGCATGATGAGATGCTAACCAATCCATACCTAACACTATATCGTACGATCCTAAAGGTGTAACATATAAATCTACTAAGGTAGTTAACGTACCTATTTTAAGTTCACAGTTATGTACTAAGTTATCTACTGCTACTTTCACCCCAGAGGCGAATTCAACTTGCCATTTACCACCTTGTTTTACCGCCACAAGACCACAATGGTCAACAATGGATGGTGAAATAAAAGAGTCAGTGGCTCCAGAATCAAAAAGTATAGATACATTAACACCATTTAACTTACCTGAAGATTCGACCACCGTATTCTGGTGATCGGCTTGGCGGTCATTAACCGCTGCATATACTGTATGAGCTCGTCCTGCATCGCCCACCGTAGGCTCTGAAACTGTAGGTCGAGGCCCATAACCAGTAGAGCCTCTCATCGGACACTGCCTAGCTATGTGCCCATGCTGCCCACAAGAATAACAACCTGTGCCTGTGCCTCTACCAAATCCTCTGCCACCCGAAGGTGCATTAGACTGCTGAAAGCTACCCCTCTTTTGAGTACTTTCAGTAGCGGTGATCACGCCTGGCTTGTTCGCGCCACCGGTTATGACCCTTTCGGTGAGGACTATTTGTTGTTGTGGTTGAGGGTTATTGTTCTTTTTGAGGTATTTTTGTTGCTGCCCACCCTTTGTGGGTGTCTTGTTCGGTGCCCGGAAGAACCACGCAATGCGGTGCCTGTCCACCCCATGGACTAAAACCTGCTGCAGGAGCACTCCCAATCTGCACTCTTGTGTGCCCACCTAAAGCCATAATAAGGTTCTCCTCAACTATGCGAGCCTTCTCCACTGCTACTTCCATAGTCTTTGGCTCAAAGGCTCGGACACCACCACTGATATAGGCGTTTAAGCCCCTGATAAAATGATGTACTAGCATAGGCTCATCATTGCCAATACCGGCATACTACTTGAGTTCATAGAACCTACGTTCATATTGCTCTACAGAAAGAGCTAACTGACGTAGATCATGGAACTTCGTCGGCCCCTACACTACCTCCGGTGTTTGAGAAAGGAACCAAGCTCTAAACCTCTCGAGAAACATCTCCCAAGACATAGAACCAATATCAATATGGAGCTTCTGCTCCTCTAGGCGCCACCATGTAGAGGCAAATCCTCTCAAGTGCATAATAGCGCATCTGGCATGGGTATTGCTACCATAAGGGTGCATGGAAAAGCATCTACCAAAATCTAGTAGCCAGGTCTCAGCCTCTAATCCTCCTCCTAAACCATCAAAGGTAGGAGGACGTGCTCTCAGTAAATCCCTCATATGACCCGCGATGATAGCATCCTGATGAACTATGTCCTCTACTCTCCTAGGGGATCTATCCCTCTCTCTCACAACCTCCTGCTCATCTACCTGTCTAGGTCCAAGATGAGCTAGGACCTCCTCTAAAAGTGGACGTATCTGAGAACCCTCTACTGCTGACTGTACGGGATTCTGTTCCTCATTTCTCTGACCCATCTGTTATGCTTGGTCACTATGGTGAGGGCTAGGAGGGGGAGTAACCTAAGGGATTGGCCCACGGCCTCCACCTCTACCTCTACCATGACCTCTTCCTCCTCGCCTAGGCATGTTCCTACACATAACAATTACGAGTCTTAGATACTATTCAACCAAGGTTATTAGTTGCGACCTCTGATACTAAGGTCAACCTAATGGGCTCTAGACGTTACCCAGGCGTCCATTGTTTTGTAAGCAGCTCGATATTATGCTATAATTAGCTGAATTAGAATAGTAACAAGACTTGTCCTAAATCTGCACAAGGAACAAACAGTTAGATAAACAAATCATATCATAAGTGTGTTTAATCACCCCTTTCTTGTTTTCAGGGACACTTATGGTATGCTACTATTTTAATGCTTGTAGACAATAGATCATACGTTTATGGATGTTTTGCAAATAATTTTGCTTAGGGATATTTCATTGCTCTAACAACATTGTTTTTATCCAATGCAAGAAACCTTGGAGCAATGAGGAGGGTGTCAAATGGAAGTAGAGAAGTAGAGTAGGATCGAGATGATGTGAGGCCAAGTCAACATGATTCTTCATTCCACCAGGCAATGATAGGTCCCTTTTCATGTTATATGCAATTTACTTTTGTTATCCATATGTGTATGATTTCTTCTTTACTAGCATTAGGATAGCTAGTCCCTTGGCTTGTTAAGGACATTCATACCCTCATGATTATCAATAAATATTACATTTTCAATTTACATATGGTTCTCTTTCTTATTTTTCTATAATTTCAACATTGGAATAAAATGCAATCTATTTTTTTGACAATCTCTTTTATGCATATTGATGAACTTAGCAGAATATAATGCATCTTTTAATGTTTAAATGAAAACAAAAAAAGAATAAACACTAAGTTGCTTGATTTCAGCTTAAAGCTAAAAATCAGGTAGTAGTCACATTTTGCTCTTGCATTCAACATTAAATTCACAGAAAAATCAAACTCTAACTTGTTTCTAATCAGAATCTAGAAACCGCTAAAATCATCTTAGAAATTTGTAAAAGAATTTTTAAAAACCCTAACCTAGGACCCATTTGACCCAGGGAGAATGAGTCCCTAATTAGGGTCATTTCTTGATTTTCTAGGCATTAAAACATCTATTTCTACATTTCATTTTACTATTTTTCAGTTTTGTGTTTCAGTTTACAAAAATTTTGTTACTTGGAATTGATCATATTTAGCTTAATTTTATAAAATTAGTGCATTGTGTGATTTCAAAATTTTGTTTAGAAGACATCATTTTTAGGTTTTTGCATTATGTAATTAGAAAAAAATACCTTGTTTAAAATCTAAAAATTGTATAATTTACATATTACATTCTAGGTCATTACATTGCATCCCACCCTCTTTCCGTTTTTGGTTTACATTAAGTTTTGAAACTTGTATGAGCTTTACAACTTGGTGTCATATTAGAAATACTATTGTGAGATTTATTTCAAGACTCATGTCATATAGGGATACACCTTTCACCATGGATCTTAGGTTGTTCAACTCTTTCACTAATAGTATTGATAATCAACCTTTTATGGATCATAGCCTTCACACCTCATTTCCAATGACTTCCTTGTTGAATACCCAAGATACTGAGAAGGGGGGTGAATCAGTATCTTCTTAAACTTATTGAACAAATACCATCCAATTATTCCAAATAATATAATAGTAAAGATAAGCAATAGCATTAATAGAACACGAAAACAAACAACACATGAATACCAAGATTTTTATGTAGAAAACCCAAAATGGGAAAAACCACAGTGAGGGTTAGCTCACAATATAGTATAATCAGTTATAAGATATTACAAAAGGGTGGCTCATTTCCAGGACTCACTATCCAAAATGGGAGGCTCATTGCCTACAAAAATACAATGACAAAATGGCTTACAACTAGAAAATGAAATGATATAGTACACCTAACAAGTGTTGATTCAATTATTTTGATGCTCAATAAAATGACCTAACACACTTCATCATTTTTGTACACTTCTCTTCATACCCTCATCATACTTCTCGTCAAAAATCTCAAAACTATCCAACATATATAGTTGATCCATCCACAAGCATCAATTAGGTCAGCCTAATTAGATGCAACCCTTATTCACCAAAAAGCAATTGTCAACTTCAAGCATGTACACAATATTTTCAAAAACAATTTAAATGTGTAGCATGCAAAAACATGTCAACATAGACCTAATATAGGTCACACATACATCTGTAATACAAAATTGATCCATTACAATATCAATAATACATTAGGTCGGCTAGAGATAGACCTAAGAGAAAAATGCAATCAACTGAGTAATGCCAATTCATCATACGAGCATCTAAACACATGAGATTATGAACATACAACCTTTTAGCATCCATAAACTATTTCCCAAAATTGCAAGAAAATATAATCAATACCATAGGATTGCGGACCAAAATACCAAAGGATAGTAATTCCACACCGGTTTAGATACCGGTTCAGAATACTGAATCAATCACAAATATAATCTTGCAGTTGCAACTCATATAACATGGTGATGTCAATGAAAACACTAAAGCTATAAAATTAGATGGTATTCTTCATTCTTCCAACATTCCCTACCTACAAACAATGTGGATCATGTTGAAACAATCCCGCAAGAAAATAGAGGCTAGATGAAGAATTAAAAATTTTGCAGGACTTTGAGAGAATCAAACCTATTGTTGGTACCTAATTAAATTCATCTCATAGGAAACATATAAAAAATTCTTAGACATAACGAAGGAATATATTTTATATGTGCTTGGTCCATATCATTAAAATAAAATTTCCTCCTCAACCAACTTCCAATACATTTCCCATGCTTAAGAGAAAAGAAACCACAAGTTCTAATCACTTTACTACTCCTAGCACATCATTTTCTAAAAAAGGAAAGGGCTTGCAGTTAGAAGATGAAAGTGATGACCAAATAGTTATAAAACCACAAAAAAGGAAATCGAAAATACATGCACATCAAAAAATTTAGTAGTAAAAGTTGTATGATATTCCTACAACTTCCTAAAACCTATTACAAATGTCCAAGACTGAGAACATCTTTTACACCCTTATACATCAAAAACTAATTGAATTTCCACCTAAACATGATTCAAGTATAAGCGAAATGAAAACCTCTCAACATAGACCATATTGTGCCTATTATAGATTCTTTGGACATCACACCTATAATTGCCATCCTTTAAAGAGAATATTGAAGAAATTTAGATCCCCTAGGGATCCATCTTGACTAAAGGAATGACCTTTGCTCCTTTCCAAGTAATAGTTGTATAATATTAGTATTATTACTATTACATGCATAACATGCATTGTAAATCATTCTTTATCACAATGAGCTCATATTTCTCTTGCACTTAGTCTGGGAAAGGGGTTAGATAGCCTTGTCCTAGTTTTGACACTTGATGTTGTCCCTTTGGCTAGTTTCCCAACATTTGAACATAATAAACAATATTGGGATGTGGATGACCTTCTATAGGTTGAATCACATGTTCCTTACTAGTATTTTTCTTTCTTTTTCATTTTTCTTTATGGGATTGCATGTGTGTAATGTGATCCCCCATGCTGTTATGTTTGATGTATTTTTCTCTCTTCATTTGCATTCCTTTATTTGTATCTACATTCTTCTATATGTCATTAACATTTAATCTTTTTTCTTGTCTTGTGTTTTCCTTTTAGGGATGAACTTCAAAGCGTCGAGAACATTGGTCTTCATATTGACCTAAAATCTTTTTCTTTGTTTAAACTCTCTGACAGTCTTTTGTTTGTGAGTGTTATTTAGAGGAATAATGACACTAAAAGCTCTCTTTCATTGTAAGATATAACCTAAATCTATAGATCCCTTATGTGTTTTTGGTGGAAACCCATTTACATGATCTAGCTTTATTTGGAAACCTATGACTTGGCATATGGCTTTATGAGTAATATCTCATGTCTCTTTTATGGCTAGCATTGACTGATCGCTACATTAAAGTTATTGCTCACAAAAATGGTGTAGAAATTGCTTTAAAGTAGGGGCATAAATTGACATCCTCATTTTATTTGTGTGATTTTATTTATTCATGTGATGCATCCTTTTTCTTCATGGCATCATTGGGTTTGACGTCCTCTGAGAGCATGATATTTCTTAACATACAACTTTCCTCTTAGTGGTGATGCTACATGTTGCATTCCCTAAGTTTTAAAACTTTTATCTTAGACTTGTCCTCTCTTGGAGACATTAGGCATGATGATCCCTAAGAAGAAGACCTTACATGAACTAAGCAAGATCACTTTGAACAAAACCCTATATATAATAAGTGTTTAGCACCCCTATAAGGCCACCAAGCTTAACCCACGTTGCTTGTCGATAGAGTCTTCCCTGTGTTCATGAGTGCTTAGCATAATGTAGCTTGCTTAGGCCTTGCGAAGCTCGAAGTGTCATAATATGGTTCCTTATTTAAGTTGTCAGGAGGATAACTTTGATATGGTATGGGAGCCTAATAAGATTCTCTCATTTTCCACTCTCTTGGGGACTCACCTAGTGGACGGCCTAATGTTTTATTAGCCCGTGTGAGCGCTTGTGTCGTTTACATAGTGGACATTGAGTTCTACTTGTGAATGAATAGGAAAATCAACTTTGTTCCACATCACATTGGGATAGTAGAAGCTTGATCCTCCCTTCCCTGGACAAACAGTCATGTTCCATATCACATTGGGATAATCGAAGCTTGATCCACCTTTCCTTTTCTTCTCCTAGGCTTTGATATTTTATGATTGAGTATCTTTTTCATTGTTGCATACATAGGTGTCTTGAATGTCTACTTTAGTGTGAGTTTGACATGGGGTCATACTCTCACTAAATTGGGGGTTAAATGTAGTGTACAGAAAATTATCCCTTTTTTACACTTAATTTGGGAATTAATATTAATAAAAGGACTAAATTATTCCTTAATTTAGTGTTGTAGTATTTTTTTTAAATATTCACATTAAGTTTAGGGCCATATTAATTAAAATGAACTTAATTGTGCCTTATTTATGGTGTTGTAAGGTGTACCTTTTCACTTTCATACTTATCTAGGGTTTTATTAATTAATTGAGGTTAATTATGCCTTAATTTTCCCCTTTAATTCAAATTGAAGCCTAATTAAATGCAATTTTTGAAGAGGAAAACCCAACATTCATTAAGTCCATAACATAACACATAATATTAGAGAATGTGTGTCCTAGGTAAGTGACCTAGGACCCATTCTCCCAAGGGTGAATGGGTCCTCACTTAGGCCTAGGGCCTAAATTTCAAACATGTTTTTGGTGGTATTTCAATGATTTCAAATGTGTATTCACGTGTTAATTTGATTTTGGAAATAATGGTAATATGTATAAATATTGGATTCGAACAGCCATAATTGCATCCTAGACTTTTTGGTGAGCTTCCAGGGATCAGCCAAAACAGTTCAGATGTTTCCAGGGGCCCAGTGCCAAGGTGGTTTAAAGCCCAGGGCTTAGTAGGCGCACTTTGCAGTGGGAAATCAGGCAGCTGGGCCATGAGGGGTAGGGATGATTGCACTCAAATTTTGGGGTGAACCAAAAAATAAAGAGATAAGTGCTCAGTCCTAGCACCAACTACTTGTTCATTTTGAAAATGGTTGAGAGCAGAGTTCAAGGATGTCAGCACAAGGTAATTGTTTTGTTGAGAAAAACAGCAGTAACTCTTGAACGTCCTTTGTGTTTTTAGTATTTTTAAAATCTCTATGGTGAGAAGTTAGTTAACAGTATGTAGTTGATGCATAATTTTTTTGATAATTTTTTAATGAATATTTGATTTTTTACTAATTTTCTAAGTGGAAACTTCCTAAAAAATAAAATTTTGGCCATGGTACCCCTACAAATTTTGGAAACAAATTGAATTTAAAAAAAATAAAAATTGTAGAATGGAGTCTAGTTTCTAAAAATGTAATTTATTTGAAATTTTGATGAACGGCTAATTTATAATGAAAAAAACACCAAACATTACTTTTTGCTAAAAAAAAGACACAAACAAAAGAAATTATGGATGAAAGGCTTAACATTGTCAGAAAGTGAAAAAAATTGCATCATTGGATAGCTAAGAGAGAACCTAACATTACCGAGGTGTTCAATTTGTTTGACATTGAACTACGTGCAATCTTGATGGTGAGCATGAAGTCAATTATGTGAAATATTGTAGAATTTTCAAAAACACATCTTTGGTTGTTGGGAATGCCTCCAAGCCTTTGGGTTGGTATTCCAAGGAAAATACCAATCCCAAGGCTTGGCGATTCCTAAAGAAAGATATAACGCGAGCGCGTTATAACACACTCATGTTATATCTCAGTTTTGACATATTTTTTTATGTTTGTGGGGAACATGTATAACAAGACATAATGTGAGCATGGTATAACGTGCTCATGTTATATCTTGATTTATGTTAAATGCTACTCTATTGTATGTTTATATATTTGTATGTTTGTATGTACATGTATGCTTGTATGTCATGTATGCATGTATGTATGTATGCATGCTTGTATATATGTATGTATGCATGTATGTATGTATCAATGCATGTATATTGTATGTATGCCTATGTGTATGTAAGATTGTATCTACACAAGTACATGTATGCTTGTATGTATGTAGGACTGTATGTACATATGCATTATTCTTGTATGTATTTATGTATGTGTTTAGAGGGATGGAGAATGTAAACACTAAAAAATTATCTTTCGCCTATGAACCCACCTTTTCATATCAATTCCTCCTTTTACTTGCATAATTAAATAATTTTAACTATTTAATTATATTTTAAGGTCATATTCCTCTATTAATTAAATAATTCTTAATTATTTAATTAATTCATTTTTTGCTTTATTCTTCCCTTGATTAATTAAATTTTTTATTTATTTAATTACGTCACTAGTTAGCCCCTTCCTTTCAATAATTAAATAAATGCTTATTTATTTAATTATTGTCATTTTTCTACTATAATTAAATAATTATTTCAATTATTTAATTATTCATTATCCTCTTCTTCTATAATTAAATAAATTTTATTTATTTAATTAATTACTAATTTTTTATTTTCATCCACTTTTGAATTAAATTATTATTTAATTTTAGATAAATATACATGTCTTTTGCCATTAAAACCGTACTTTTTGATTATTTAATTGTTCACCTTCCTCCCAAATTAAATAATTTTATAATTATTTAATTTTCTTCAACAACCTCTTTTTTTGTGTCAACCTCATTATCCATGCCATTCTTATCTTCTCTTGTCTCATTCATTTTCCACTCGTGATTGAATTATCTTATAATTCAATCTTGGCCATTAATCCTTATCATTACCCTAATTTTTCCCTAACCCTATTTCATACTACAAATTTCAATCTTGGCCATTGATTAAGACATCTTATTGACATCCAATCTAAACCATCAATCCAAATAAGACCTTTCCTATAAATCAACCCTCTCATAAGCCATTTGGGGGTTGATTCTTCAAGTATCCTTATGCTGCCAAAATTATTTTAGAGTCATTCATCCATTTCTATCTATCATCATTCATATATCATCTCCATCTCAATGTTATGCTACTGAATTGAGCGACCAACATATCAAATCAATCGAATAATTCATCCATCATTACATCTATTTGAGGTATTGAAGATTTGTATTAGGTATTGCATGTTATTGTTTTATCATTTTATTTTATCAAATTTTTCATATACATTTTGTTGAACCTTCGTGAACCCTAAGCGATTTTAGCTCAATATTTTAACAAATTTTGAG
>VDFB02135513.1:0-32389 GCA_007258455.2 Sequoia sempervirens
TAAACTGCCAATGGCCTAAGCTCTGCTTATCTGCATAGTTGCCTAGAGACATGGGATATGGGGTGCAAGGATAGAGATAGGAAAACCATTTTCTAATGGGGTTCAAGAGTACATGAGAAAGGGTATGACTATATTATATTCAAATTTAAATACACTCAACAGGAGGTGTGTTGTGAGCATTAGAACAGCGTCCCTGTTATCAATGAGAGTTCCCTGGTAACAATGCTTACTGACCATGCTAGGTAGCTCTTCCCAAGATTTGCATGCAACTAGAATCTTTTTCCTTTTAATCCATGTTAATCTTTATTGATTTGAATTCATTCCATTGATATAAACCAATTAACTGAACATTCTGAATGGTACTTTTTTCTTATGTTACAGTATCTAAATTTCATTCCTAATAATTGGATCTTACAGAGTATGACTTGATCAGAGTATTTAGTTCAACTGGTTATTTATAAAATCATATCTATGTTTGGACAAGAATGAGTTCGTTTTATCAATCTAGGTGAATTCTTATATCTGTTGTCATGAGGTGTGAACCAAATGCTGTTGTTAAATTCCATATTTTTCTGGGGAAGGTAATGTATATGTTAATGCTAATATTTTTTTAACGCAAAATTTGAATATATCAATCTATTTTGCAGAGGTTTCTAATAAGATTGACCAAATTGAGGAGCAGTTCAATATACCCATTACGAAAGCTGAATTTACAGTGATGCGGTCCTCTTTCAATGTATGGTTGTGTTGCTTCTTGAAACACCTAGTCTCTTTTCTTTAGACCATGGTAAAAATTATGAAGAGGGTTAATGACAATCTCAATCCTGCAAATAACTTGGTGATTGTAGTTCTAATTATGGTGCTTTGTATTTGCAGTATATATTGCCCTATATCTTGGGCTGGCATGCATTTGCAAACTCCATCAATATTGAGGAACAAGCATGTGTTACCTCTGGCTGATCTGGAACATCAGCAAGTTAGATCATAAATTACATAAACTTGATCAATCCACATTGATTGCTTTTGCTAAGTCTGAGATGGAAGTGAGTTCTGATTTAGGATATATAGCAGTGAGTAGATTTTGGAGTTGTGGAGCATTGCCCACAGTGCAGCATGCTAGCTCAAATTCAAATACTGTAAAGCAAGTCTTCTGAAAGCTTTTGAAGTTTGGCCTATTTTTGAATTCTTAGAATCCAAGGCAATATTTTGTAAGAAAAGCATAAATTGCCTGTGGATTGATGTATGAAAAAATTACAAGAGGTTTAGGTACCAAATTTAGCTTATGAGGTGATGTTACCATACTGGATGATCTGATTTAGTTTGATTTGTGTCTCGAAGGCAAATAAATTTTTAACCTTTTGCAAATATCGAAGTTAAAATACCCTTTTATTATTCTAAGGTATGAGGGACTTTCCAAACTAGGCTGGCGTACACTTGTAACCAAGAAATAGCTGAACCATAGGAAGACCAAGTACCCTACCTTAATGTTTAGGGTGATATCCATATAAATCACTGTTTTAACAATACCTTGTTATAGGAAAATTGAGCCACTCTCATTTGAGAAATACATAGGTGACAGACAAATGGAGGACGCACACTTGTGATCAAGAAGTGATGGAACCATATGAAGATGGAGTATCCCGCCTTAATGTTTATGGTGATGTCTGTACAAGTCACTAATTTAATAGTACCTTGTTATAGGAAAATAGAGTCATGCTTGTTTGAGAGATACGTGAGTCACAAACAGAGGCTTACTCCTTGGGCACGGGATATACGTATGGGCCTCTTCACAGGCTTGGAATGTATGCATTTCACTATTTTTTGTTTGATACTCTGAGCCTTGCTCATATTTGAATCCTAGTGATCATTGTAGCTGTACTCTATTTTTACCACCCAGTATAGCCTGATGTATTGAAATTTAAATTAAATGAGAAAGCTATAAATGATAGCCCTTGAGAGCACACTTATAGGAAGGGTTTGGAAATATGACATTAGTACAAAACAAACAACACATCAAAGGAGCCAAGAAATGGAAGGGTTTGGAAAGCTACATGCCTGGTTATTATTGAAATTGAAATTAAATAAGCTACAAATGACCACAATTACATAGCTATAAATGATAGCCCTTGAGAGCACACTTATATGAAGTGTTTGGAAAGATGACTACACACATCCTTACAAAACAAACAACACATCAAAGGAGTCAAGGATTGGAAGGGTATTTGTAGAATGTCGTAACCTTTGATGCAATAAGTAAGAACTAGGCATTCTTGATCTAAAAGTAAAAATTGTGTAGAGGAAACCAAGTGTTTTGGAGGGAAATGATATATATAAGAAATTCATGAGTGTAAAGGTTCAATAAGAAGTCCACGATGTGGGACCCATGGGTGACTTGGGGAACACGTACTAAATTGGATTTTGATGTATTATTACTATAAACGTTTTGTGTAATACTTAAAATTTAAGTAAAATGATGTGATCAAAATGAAATACCAAAGGACATGATGTTTTTGATAAGGGTAAAGGTAGGGTTTTTGAAAGGGCTGTAGCGACTTTTTAAAAAGGTAAGTCAATGGAGCTCAACCAAACAACAAGGAACTAGTGATACAAGGACTCCAACATGTTAGCATTCAAACAATTACTCAACCAAAGGAGTCAAGCACAACTAACATTACAACCCATAAACCGAAAAAATAAAGAACAACAAACTCATGGTAGTTCGAAACCAAATTGCTCCAGGGAGCATTGAATTGTCCCTTTAGATAGATCCTTTAAGCAACTTTCCTTCTTGGCTGATCTCTCTTTGTTTTTGGCAGCAATCTTTAAAGATTGAACATTCTTTTTTAGGGGCTATTACCACTGTAGAAGGAACATAGGGTAATTGGGTTGACTCCCATCTTTATTCATAAACCTATATTCCCTTGGAGAAGGCTTGATAGGAGTGGGTTGGAACTCATGAGAAGTCCTGCAATCTTTTTCATGAGGCACCTCAAACCTATTTGTGTTGATTGGGAATTGATCCTTGTTGACCACCTTTGAGCTCCACACAACAATCTTATTCATAACAACAAAATCTGACAATAGCTTGACATCACATTGAGGATTGCGAGGTGACTCAATCCTTTTTCTTCATAATCTTTTCCGACGTCCTATTGGTCAAGCATCCAAAGGAGTGGCTAGCCATCCAACATTTTTGACATGTAACCGAGTCCTCATAAACACACAAACTTACACACAAAATTTGGCAAATAACAATTGCTTCCTTGTAGTATTAATCGGATCAAATCAAATGAGTTGACCAATAACAAAAGTTATACCTTTTAAGACCTCTACCTTCCAATAATTAAAGGCAAGCTTGGAAACTTGACCCAAATAGGTACTTTGTTGACACATTCCTTTGAATTGAAGCCTAAAGGCCACTTCTTGAGAAAGAGCTTTGGCTTGCCCATGAACCATGGACCATCCATGAGAGTTGTAACACAATCTCCATGTTTCAATGAGATAGAAAATAAGCCCTTTGCCATAGCCACAAACTTAAAATGGCTGCAATACACTTTTTTGGAAATCATCAATGTTAGGCCTCACCCTAAGAAACTTACCAATTAGAGAATTACCAAGTTTATAAGCAACCTTGTCAAAAATGGAGTCTAGTACCCTAATAAAAATGCCTCAACTCTCAATAGGCAAAGGCAGAGAAGGGCTCTAAATACTAGAAACAACCTCAATCCAAGATTAAGGTTGCCCTGCATTAGATCCTATAACTATTATTGGTAGAGCTACAATAATAGAATTATAATGCAAGGTTATATTATCCAAGAACTCATGTTCTATAATGATTAGAGAGTTCAAATGTATAAACCAAACCGAACAATTAAAAGTTAATTAAATAAATAGTTTTTGGACATTAATGTACAAATGAAGAGCAATTGCTCACATTCTTGTTGGTTTATTTCTTATATCTTGTTAGTTTTTTGAAGTATTGTAAAACATTTGTAAATTCCAATGATATCATAAAGATGATGTTTTGATGAAATTTAATTGTGTTTAAATTATTATAACTATTGATTATAGTAAATATTAAAAATAAGAAATTAATGTACACAAGTAAAATTGAGACAATTTATATGGCATATAATAATTTCTATGAGAAAATTGTATGATTAAAAACTTTAAAAACAATTGTCATTTAACTATATTGAGAAAATATACGATAATGGAACCAAACTTTTTCACTCCCCTTTTCCACACAACCCTAATGTTTCTGGTAGACTTTTACAATGCTAAAACTCTATATGCAATGATATATTTCACAATTGTAATTGTATTGATTCTTCATCTAGGAATCCTTAAATATAGGATGAAATCATTCATTTTACCCCAATGATAAAACTATGTCATAGGGTAAGTATATCGATAATAAGGTAATAATTTTTAGTAATGTTGAGATGTATTCTACAATGGTAGAAAGGGGTGGAGTATAATAGCTTAAGCGTGTTAACAAAATATTTTACCTTTTACTTTAAATTTAACAACTATTTACACTTTAAACAATATTTAATAAACATAATATTTAAAAAAAATCATCAACACAATCAAATTTTTAAATTAAGGAATTTAAGGTTAAAAGGAAGAGTATTTGTTAACACACTCATTACATAAAAGTTTTAAGAAAATATTTTGATTTGCTAATTTTTTTAATTTTGATGGAAGATTTTATATCATCCAAAAAGAGGTTTTAGCAACCCGATATGGGAACACGAGCTTTAGGCTAAAACCTCTTTGATTGAGAGCCAAGATTGAGGGGTATCCATTCCACCAAATTCACTCAGGTCATGATTTCGACCTCATCCCTTAGAATGTTGAGGCCTTGCACTCAACAAAACTTAATTCCTGACGGCCTTATTTAGAACTGTCCAACTTGACCAATTGATCAAGGCCCCATTGACTAAGCTAAAAATTGATGGACATAGGGTTGAGCAAAGATATAGATCTTAAATAATTGACCAATCTAAAAATATAAAAGAACAAACACAAATAAAAATTTGAAATTAAACTATATTTTATAGGTAGACGTATAAATAATATTTCTTATGGTAGTGTTTAATTTGAATTGTTTACTATAGGCTGGCCTTGCAACTTATGGTTCTGAAAGGACTTTTGATTCGTGTGGGTGGGGGAGGCTTGGTCCTCCTCCACGCGAGGTGTTGTGTGGCGGCGGTAAAAGTGTGTATCCTAAGTTGGTTTTGTGCAAAATTGCAAAATCTCTGCTCTCGCTCATGCGAGCCTTGGTGATTGTTCTGAAAAATGCAGAGCGAGGTTACAGAGCCCCTTGATGGTGTGGGTGAAAAACAGTATTCTGATGCGGGTGGCTCATTGCACGCTAAATCCTTTCGTGATATTGTGGTAGGAGAAGAAGTGGCATTTCCGGTCGGTGCAAGATTCTCTATGCAAGAAAGTGGAGAGGAATTAGATGGGGGACTCGAAAGAGGTAAGTGCCCTCTTGGTTCCCCTAAGATCGACACATTGATTCCGAATGATAGGTTAGTTGATGCATTGCGATTTTTTTAGCCATGAAATGCAATGCAAACATTTGGGGGGAAAAACTAGGCATATATTTCTCATACTGTAGAATGATACAAAAGGGGTTATATGTGATTTTTCTCAAAAACCACGAAATGCAGTGCAAAACCCTAAATAAACAGTTTTGGAACATTGGTAATAATATTTTTAGGGCCGTGGCATGGTCGCCTAAGGCCATAAATGAGGAAGTGTTGGCTCTGTTGAGCCCTAGATGGTTAGTCATTAAAAATGTTCCACCAAGAATCTGGGCGTTCATTCCTCTATTGATCGAGCCCTATGGTAAAGTTCTCCAGATCGATAGCACCACATCCACGTTACCTCGTGCAAACGCGATGGTTTTGGTCTCAATCCTACCTGGGGTCGACCTACCAGATGCCCTACTGATAAAACTTGAGTGGGGATAAAATGTGCACCCTAGGAGTATTAGGTGGTTTAAATGCCTACTATCTTTATAGGAGAGAAGGGTGCATAAGAAGAAACTACCCCCTAATTGACAAGAAAACTAATAATGGAAAAGATTATGCTTGGAGAGTTTTCAAAAAGATTTCAGTGAGAAAGTGGCCAAGGAAGCACACAGAGAGGACCCTCCACCCCTCCTTAGACCTGAGGATATCACCGGAGAGGAGATAGAGGCGGCTGAGACAGTTCTTGGGATGAACCACCCAGCTGGAAGTGAGGAATCAACCACTTGACAGGGTGCTTGAGACAACAGGGTTTTGGTCAGCAAGAGACATCATGGTATTTGGAAAGCGAGTACCTTTTTGGCTAGAAGATGGAATGGTATTTGTAGATAGTAGCTTGGAATGGTATGAGAAAATTTCAGCTTGGATCCTTTTTGATAAAGATATTGGATAACAACATTTTGGGACTGTTTTGTTATGTAACATGGTATTTACAATAGTCCACAAGTTGAAATCGTCTAGCAAGGCCCTATTATTGAAAGTTAGTTCTCAAATATGATATTTTAATTGTATGTTGATGAAATCTGTTGAACAGTGTATGGGCAAGCATTAGTACATAGCTCTGTAACTTGATGTTCTCTCTCTATATAATACAAAAAAATATATTTATTATATAAAAATTAAATAACTAATCCAAAGTATAGAAAATAAATTAAACAAATGTTTTATTTCATAATTAAATTTATGAGTAAATATTTTTAAAAATAAAATTATTGGAAGATTAAAAATTAATCCCTTTATTTAAAAATATTCTATAATTTTTTAAATAATAATAAAATTTACAAACATAAATAAAAAATAGATGCAAATAAATTATTTTTTAAAATTAGATTTACCAAAATGAACGCCGGTTTTTGCAAAAGTAAAATACAAAAGTAAAACAAGAGTATTACCAAAAAGTAAAGTAAACAATGAAGATTCAATAAAACTTATGTGTCCATGTATGCAGTAATACTAGCTATCGCACCTTGTTGTGCAATGGGTACGCCAAAGAGGTGTGGAAGGTCAATTAAGGAGAGTATTTTTTTTTTACATACATTTGTGTAGTATATGAGGTCAATTGGTAGGCAATTTAGTAAATGATGTTTTTTGTGCAACAAAGGTCTCAATGGAGAAGTGATAGCTTCAAATCAACTATGCATCCACTTACAAGGATCCAAACATGATTGAAACAAAATCTTTGAATAAGGAAGACAATCGGACTCCATTACTAATAGGCTCATGTTATGTTTGCAATAGGGAGAGGGAGTGAGGGAGAGATAGTGATAGAAAGAGGTCAAAAGATCGAAAGGAAAAAGCGAGATCGATGAAGATCGTCAGAATAAAGATCAATCGGAAGGATCGTCGACAAATCAGTCGAAATCCGTCCGGCGGCTGCGATCCCGATCGGCGCGTCGATGGATCAGATCGAAAGAACGGCATCAACTCAAAAGATCACCGACTCAGCATCCGATCAGATCAAGATCAAAGATCAGATCATCGATCAGGACGATCAAAGATCGAAGACAAGATCGATCTCGACGCGTGGGCGCGCAATCCGGAATCGAGATCAGATCAGATCAGGATCAATCGATCAGGAAGTCAGCGAGATCGATCGATCAAGATCGAACAGGATCATCAAAACAGAAGAGAGAGAGAGAGGCAAGGAGAGGCAAGGAGATAAAGATAGGAGAGAAACATAAAGGAAGACAAAGATAGAGATGGAGATAAAGATAGAGGTGGATCATATCTTTCACTTCTTTTGTTTACACATTGCCTAGTGAATGTGGTTGCCAAGGGCGCCATAATATGGTCCAACAAAGGTATCAATGGAGAAGTGATAGCTTCAAATCAACTACCCATCCACTTACAAGGATCCAAACACGACTGTGACAAAAAAATTGAATCAAGAAGATAGTTAGGTTCCATTACAAATAGGCTCATTTTACGTTTGCAATAGGGAGAGGGAGAGAGGGAGAGGTAGGGATAGAAAGAAGGAGAGATATAGTGGGAAGAGTGAGAGATAAATGAGAATATAGAGATAGAGATGGATATGGAGATGAAGATGGAGAGGAACATTTATTTGTTAAAAGAAAAAATGTCCTCAAAGTTCATCATTCATTAAGTAGGAGAAATAGATTGACAAGCATATGGATTTATTGCATGATGGAGTGCCACTAAATGCTCTTTGAAAGGCCAATAAACCCCATTTATATGGAATCATGTTTTTCTATCTTTTGTCATAAAGAGACCTTTCAAAAAAGTTTCTTGACTCCACTTTTATATGGTTGGGAGTTGGAGTTATCTTTTCAAGTGAACCTAGTCTATCTTTTAGACCCTTGAATAATTTATGTCTATCTTTTAGAAAATTAGTTGCATTTAAATAGTGAGAATGATGATATATTTTTATTCTACCATTTATCAAAGTTTAATTTTTGGTATGATTGATCTTTATTTGACCCTTGAATAATTTTGATGGGTTGGATCATTTACGTGTGATAGTTTAACAAAATGATAACTTCTAATTTAGATATTGTCATGCCTATAATTTTATGCTAGAAAAAAAAAATCCAACATATATATATATTTTAAACACATTAATTAAATTAATAACACTCAAGGTCTTCAACGTAACACTACCATGAGCATGCGTCTCACACCAACATGAAGTCGCTTCTAAAATATGTGTAGCAATTGTCCATGCAATTTATTTATTATAATTCACTCAAGTTAATAGCTTTCATGCTTAATCTCAATTAAATCATAATCATAATATCATTATTATTTCATAATGACCCAATAACCAAATTTAATCGAGGTCTTAAGAGTGATGTCATTATTATTAAATCAACAAGCCAAAGATAAAATTATTATTGAACCACATTTTCAACACTAATGATATTGGCCATTAATCCTCAATAAAATTGTCATTAATAGACCCACAATTGAATCCAATAATAAAATTACTATTTACTTGTGAACTAAGTAATACTAATAATATTACTTAATCCTCATTTACACATTATTATTTTTAAATAAAAGGGGTAAAAACTTTATTGAAGATCAGAAAGTAACATTACAAAGGAATCAAAGGACCGAGGTCCCAAAGAAAAACAAGAGCAACAACCCAAACAAAGATAATACAGCCAACATCATCATCTGTCACCATTTCCAGCCCTGTCTTCAACAAGAATATTCGTTAAATCAAGACAAAGCTCCTGAGGAACCAACTCCCACTCCTCAATTCTCCATCCCCCACCATGCTCAGAAGCCCATTTCGCTAAACAATCAGCTGCCCTATTCCACTCCCTTGGAATGTGGACAAAAGTCACTGTTTCCATCAAAGAACTAACTTGCAGAATTTGTTGCACAACCCTAGCCAACTGCCAGCTGACATCAACCACTTTCCGCTCAATAAGCAAATTGATTAATATCTGAGAATCATATTCATAAACAATCCTTCTCCACCCCAAAGCATGAGCTCTCTCAAGAGCGTCAAGAATAGCCAACCCTTCACTAGGTTGATGGTTTGCGTCCCTTCATAGATCGAAAAGAGGAAGATCACCGAGTCCGAAGAATCCCTACTGATCCCCCCAATACCAGCCGGTCTCGGATTGCCCCTTGAAGATCCATTAGTATTGATCTTCAAAACACCAAATGGGGGAAGTTGCCATTTGCCATCCCTATCAATTCTTTGCTTCTCACGTCGTCCTCTCTTAGCCCTAGCCAAAGCCAATGATGACCCCTGAATCCCCAATCTCTCCACCAACTTTGTATCCCTTTTCACCAAAGGGAATTCCACTTCACACCGAGCTTCCACTGTTTCCTGAACCATGCCCAATATTCTCTGCCAAATTTGTTGCCCCAGCCTCTGTTCTCCATGAAATATTTGACGATTGCGCTCCAACCAAATCTGCCACAATAAGAAGATAGGCCCCACATACCACACCTCCTGCAAAAAGGAGGCCACAGAAGGAGGTCGACCCATCCCCTGCCAAAATTCAATCAAGGAGGAAGCATGAACACAAGGAATTTTCCAAACACCCCACAAAAAGTGCCAAAGCTGGAGGGCAAAAGAGCAACGAAAAAACAAGTGAGTAGAGTCCTCCTCATTAGCCCCACACATAACACAAACAGAAGGACCCTGGAAACCTCTTTTCCGAATGTTATCCCAAGTCAAACACTTATTCCAGGCCAACATCCAAACAAAGCAATTACATTTTGGCCAAGAAAGCTTGTTCCAGACCTTCTTCCACCATTGAATTTCAGGCCCAGCCAACCTATGAGACAATGACACACTATAACCAGAGGCTACAGTATAGGTCCCCTTAGGATTGGGGGACCAGACAAGCACGTCATCATCTCAGAAAGAGCTACATCTTCGACCGGAGAGGATACTTTGCAGCACAACACAATCCTCCTGCATACCAACATCTGGCCACTCATCCAGGGACTTCCATTTGGCCACCTCCATCTGACCACAGGAGGAAAAGGACTTGAAATCGCTCACCCGCGCCCAACCAGCCTCGAGAAATCTCTGGCAAAGATTCAACGAGTTGGGAACTGAGGGGTGATGGGAGGAAAACCATCCCAAGAATCAGTCCAGAACTGGGCCTCAGTCCGCTTCTTGCAGATCCAAAATAATCCATCCT
This sequence comes from Sequoia sempervirens, assembly GCA_007258455.2. NCBI lineage: Eukaryota > Viridiplantae > Streptophyta > Pinopsida > Cupressales > Cupressaceae > Sequoia > Sequoia sempervirens. The sequence continues at coordinate 10,673 of VDFB02135513.1, forward strand.
TAATAAGCACAACCCCTTTTTTGAGGGTGCCCCATATCATAGAGCCCTTCCCCACAAGGGGGTACCTAGAAATATCGGGTTGAGGGATCCTCGGGAGATACTTCTGAGAAAGAACCCTGGCCCAACTCTTATCCTGCTCGTTACACCACCGCCAATATAGCTTTGCAGCCAAAGCCTCCCCAGTCAAAGCCGACTGCCTCATACCAAGTCCACCATATTGTTTCGGACTACAAACAACCTCCCATCTGACTAGACTCCATTTGGAGGACTCCAAGCAACCAACCCATAAAAATTGTCTCGCCACAGAATCAAGGTCCCTAAGAAAACCCATAGGGGCAACCTGGAGCATGCATCTATAAATGGGCAGAACTTGCACCACTGACTTAATCAACTGGACATGACCAGCAAATGATAGCCATCGATGAGTCCAGTGATTAGCTTTCGCCCGAAATTTATCCAAAATGATCTGCCAAGACGCCCTAGGCAGTCTGCCCACCAAGATAGGAATGCCAAGGTAAGTCAATGGGAGAGTCCCGATCTAAAATCTCAAAGTCTGAGCAATCCTCTGCTGAATGGGGTTCGGAGTGTTGAAGAAGAAAATGGAAGACTTTCCCTCATTAATCTGTTGACCGGAAGCAACCAGGTAGACATCCAACACTCTTCGTAAATTAGAAGCCTCACGCAATGTAGCCATCCCCATCAAAGTAGTATCATCCACAAATTGTAAGTGAGTCTACGGAGGTAAGGTGCCACCCCACCTCCAACCCTGAATGAGACCAGATTCCACACTCTGTTTAATCCATCTCCCCAAACCTTCAGCCAAAAGAATAAACAAGGAGAAAGAGGGTCTCCTTGACGAAGCCCCCTAGAAGCACCAAATAACTCAGAGTGACTCCCATTGATAAGCACATAGAAAGAGACTAAAGTAATACAACTCAAAACCCATTGAATCCATTCTTCAGCAAAACCAAAAGCACCAAGAACCCGCTGAAGAAAGGATCACCTGACTCTCTCATATGCCTTAGCCATGTCCAATTTAATAAACATCAATTTTTCTTTAGAGCTGGCCATAGAATGGATGGCCTCAGTTGCAATAACAATCCCATCGAGAATTTGCCTACCAGCTACAAAACCACTTTGTTCCTCAGAGATCAGCTCCTCAAGCCCCTTTTTCAACCTGTCAGCAATAAGTTTAGAAATAATTTTATAAATTACATTGCATAGAGAAATGGGCCGAAATTGGCTTAACCTATCTGCCCCCTCACTCTTGGGAATAAGAGCCAAAAAGGTAGCATTTAGAGCCCTGAGCATCTGCTTATTTTGTTGAGATTCTTGAACCACTGCCAGGAGGTCAAGTTTGATAATATCCCAAAATTCTTGAAAAAACTCAACCGGGAAGCCATCAGGACCAGGCGCCTTCCCTTTCTTCATATTGAAAACAATCCCTTCAAGCTCTTCAAGCGAGATGTCACTCATGAGTTGTTGATTCAAATCACCAGACACGAGAGATGGGATACAAGAAAGAATCTGTGCTTCCTCAAGAGACCCCCCTTGCGAGTCCTCCCTAAAAAGAGATTCAAAATACTGCACTGCCTGGACCTTGAGATTTCTGGGAAGGAGGAAAGATGGTCTCCCCTGTCATTCACCAGACCAGAGATAGAATTACCATGTCGCTTGGATTTCATCGAATTGAAGAAGAAAGCTGTATTTTTATCCCCTTCCTGAAGCCACTCAATGCGAGCCTTTTGTTTCCAATACATTTCCTTTCGCAACTCCCATTCTTCTAGAGCTTGCACAGCCCGAGCCTCATCCTGAAGCAACTCAGCCGTCACCCCATCCTCCCTTAACCTCCTCGTGATACCACCAAGTCTGCCTGAGCCATCGCCTTTGCATGGAAGACATTCCCAAAATACTGACGATTCCACCGTTTGAGCTCATATTTAACATATTGGAGTAACTTAGCGATGGAATACATTGTCGTACCATACGCTGGTCTCCCTTTCTTCCACCAGTCAGTCACAAAGGCATTCAAAGAAGGGTCCTGCAACCACATGAGTTGGAACCTAAAAGAGGGCATATGAGCCACACGAGTTGACTCAATAGCAAGCTTAATAGGCCAGTGGTCAGAACCTTTCCAATCCAAGATTTCAGAGTAAGACGACCACATCCCACCAATCCAGTAACAGGAAACCAGAAATCGATCTAATCTTTCTGCAATGCAGAAATCACCAACCCGACGATTGTTCCAGGTGAACTGCCCATTGTTGGGTTTGATATCAACAAGATTCAAGGTATTGATATTGTCCCGAAGCAGCAACGCAGAGGGCTCCAACCTTCCAATACCACCTCGCTTCTCAGCCAACTCGCAAATAGCATTGAAATCTCCAGCCAGAATCCATGGATGAAAAGGCGTCATACTACGGATAAGCTTGATATGGGACCACAGACCTTGTTTACCCCGAAAATCCATAGGAGCATATATATTCGAAAAGAGAATGACTTCCCCTGTCTCAAAACTAGTAGCAATCATAGACATAGAGGATTTAGAAGATATCCACCAAAGAGGTCGGATTCTCCGTGGATTCCATAAACAAGTAAGACCCCCAGAAGCTCCATGAGCTCTGATGCACTGACACTCCCACTCCTCCACAATTTAGGTGCCAAACCTTGCATATTCTCAACAGATAACTTAGTCTCCTACAAAAAGAAAACATCAGGACTTTGATTTCTAACTAAATCATGAACCGCTTTTTTGTCTAGGGCCGTTGTTCAAGCCCCGTACATTCCATGACAAAACAATCATTTCAAGGGGCTTGAGAAAAGAGAATCCAAAGTCTTTACCGACCCTGACTCCACCAAATTCTTGCCTGCCAATTTAATCTTTTCCATATCCTTTTTTTTGCTAGGTTTAGCAAATTTCTCTGCCCCACCCTTCTTAAAATCCTTCTGCATGATGCCCAATTTGGGGGGAGGCTTGGTCTTCATAGCTGGGACTGAACAAGTGTTTCGCCTAGGAAGAGAATAATCCTCACCTACTATTGTAACAATGGCCGAGGGTGCCTGCACCTCAGAAACCACCATCTGCTGATCAGCGTCCATGTGTAGACAATCATCCCTATGTGGATCCAAAGAAGAATCAAGAACAAGATCCTCCTGAGCTAAGCCCTCAAGCCCCTGATCTAGGTTAATCAACCCCGGGTTCACCTCCTGTTGGCTGAGCTCATCCAAAACCTCAAATCTGTTAAAGGTACCTTCATCTTGCCTTTCTTTAAAAGGCCTCTTTTGACCCCTATTTCGATTTCGAGCCTTGACCTAGGCAAAACCATCAGACGCACCGACCTCATCAGGAGAAAAGCTCTTCCCCTTATTGGTTTCAGGAAGATTGCTAGCAGGATGTGAAGGCTGAGACTCCACAGGCTTATACCTTGGACATCTCCGCTGCAAATGACCATATTCTCGACAAAGCCGACAATGAAAAGGAAGAGTTTCGTAGTCCAAATGCTACACCCAAGAATAAGAGCCCGCACACATATCTATTGCATCGGGCAAAGGCCTACTTAGATCAATCTCAACACAAATGCGTGCAAAATTCATTACCTTTTTACCCAAAGTCTGCGATGAAGTCCCAACTAGTTTTCCAAGCACCGAGGCCAAAAGGTGTAGCACATCCTCTCGACAGCATTCCACCGGGAACCTCGGTAAATGAACCCACACCGGGACACGATTTGGAAGCTCCTCTGCGGGGTTAAAACCTGCATGCCATGGCTTAATAAACAACCCTACCTTATTATGAAAATAAGGGCCTCCCTCAAATACCCTATTGCGATCAACAATGCAATTAAAAGTAACCATGAAATAATTGTTCGCCAGCAACATTATCTCCATTTCCCCCTCTGGCTCCCATGTCCTCTGGGCCCAAACCTCCAAAAATTGCAAGGAAACCCTCATCCCCAAAAACTTACAATATAAGGAGTGGTTTGAATAATACTCAACATCTTCAGCAATCATTTCAGACGGAACAACTAGTTTGGGCCTCTCCTTGCATCTCTCGAGACAACCGTTAATCTTCGTGATCCGTGAGCCATTAGATAACCCCAAATCAACAGTCCCTGTATTCTGAGCAAACAAATTGTTATCGAAAGTCTTCATCCCTTGACTTGAAAATTTTGAGCCTATCACTGCCTGAAAGTCCAAGTGAGGGCTCCTTACTGACGACTCTCCCTTTGAGCAGACCATCATGCCTAGGGAAAAAAGACACGAATCCCAAAGATGGGTGGGGAAATCCTCCCCACACCCTTCCTCTTAGCCTCGCCCAACACCAAACCCCATGCCTTCGATCTTCACCACCCACGCAACAAAGAGAAGAAACCTGAGGCAGTGGGCATGCAAGCCCCGAGGTAAAATGCCAAAATACGAGGGAATCACCGATGAATAAGACTTCCCACGCAAAACAATATAGATGATTCCGCAAAAAGAAAGGGCACGAACTCGCGCCTAAACCAGATACTCGCACCACAGAGACTCAGCCAAGAATAGGACTCAGCGAACAGAGCCACCTCCGATCCTTACCCTACTTGGACACCGGCGCCATGCATGAGAAAGATCAAAAAGCGAGAGCTAGAGCGGCGAATGCCCCTAGCTTGAGTTCTTGGCAGCTCGACCCATTCAATTTTTTTTTCCATGTTTTAAGTATATAATTATCAATATTATACAATATTTAAATTATTTATAAATTAATATATATTATATATTTAAAGAATATCAAAATTTAATCCCTCTATTTAAAATAAAGTAGAAATTGTAAATAAGGGAAGATGTCATTGCTGCTTAAATTCACATAAGGAAAGGTTTCACACAATAGTTTAGCTAGCCTCATGATTGATTCACCTATTGTGGACATGGAAAAAAGGAAGGTACATTTATAGATCTGATTCCAAGAGGTCGAAGATAGGTGAAAGGTGGATCCTTGACAAGGCTCCATCCCAGGTGTCCGATCCCATTTCTTCTCTAAGTTTTGGATAGGATTGTGAAATTGGCCAGTGATCAGACCCACATGGAAAACCTAATGTGATTCACCAATTTATTCATACAACTACTGCAAGTGGGAAGCAAACAAAACCCTTGGTGGAAAAAGAAAAAAACCAAGGACCCAACAATGACATTGTTGCCTTGGGAAGGGCAATCCAAACAATAGGTAAGTTCGTCAATCTAGGCTCTGATGATGAGGTTAAGAAAGAAGTAATTGAGAGTAAAGATTTATTTGTAGAACATGAGTTAATCTGTAGGTTTAGTTGTTTATGGCCTCATCTTCCTAACTTTCACCAATGGATCACAAGAAACTGGGAACCAATCTTGAAAGAAAGGCTTGAAATCTACCCATATGTTATTGGTTTCTTTATTATCGTATTCAACTGTGTGGAGGACCAAAACATAGTCCTTCACAATCTTTGGGCTTGGGGGAAACGTCTTCTATCGATCAAACTGTGGCATCCCACATCTAACCCCTCCATTAAGTCTTTTAATGTCAAGCTTGTTTGAGTTCGTCTCCCAAATCTTCCACTACACTTTTGGAATGATTCTTGCTTCAAAGTGATTAGTGATGTGTTGGGAAACCATTTGGTGATTGACAATCAATCTTCAAATTTCATGCACACAACCTATGCATGCATTTTGGTAGATTTGGATATTTCAAAAGATCTATTGACATACATAATTCTTGAAGTGGATGGTCATAGCTGGGTTCAACCCTTGGATAATGAAGGTCTACCTTTCTATTGTACATTGGCCACCTTGCTGTAGACTGCCTCAGCTCCAAATCTAAAGAAACCAGTTGTACATGGGGATGCATCCTCTAGGGTTTTGGCCCTTGTACCTGTACCAGAGACATTTTAGGGATGGGTGATCAATGCCTTGGGGATGTTTCCCAGGCATCCCCAAAATGTGATTTTCTTTCAGGGACATTTCAGATTGTAGGGGACACCTTGGGGATGGAAAAAGGACAACTAACTGTCCCCGAGATGGTCAAGGGATGCCTAGGCGTCCCTCAACCGTCCCAGGGACAACTGGCCATCCCCTTTTTTCTAGCCACTTTTTGCATAAAAAAAGCTTTGAAATTAAATTGATGAATAGTATGTTCGTATAGGTCTGATAAAGCTTTGGAAATGCATTGTACATGTCTGAAAAGCAAGATAATCACTAAGAAATCACAACTAACTCTCTCCCAGCTTGCCAATATTGAACATAGGTTGTGAATATCAACTCCAAGTACATTCAAACTTCACCCTAACACCCTTGAAGGAGTATACATCAGTTTAGAAGCTATATTTTATTCATTTGCAGGTCTATTATGAAACTTTAAATGTATCAAACAAAATAGGTCCCACTTATAGATTTCAAATTACTACAAATATACCTGCTGATTTATAATTGATATGCAAGGAACAACCAATATGAAACCCTATGGCAATGATTGCATTCAGATTTGAATAGTTTATGCTCACATACATCAAGTATAAATATTGATATGGATGGAAATGAATATATTGGACTCTCATATGTAAGTAATAAAAAATTATGAAATCCTAAGGTGTCAAATACATTAAAATATCAACTTGTAACCCTGTAAAGGCTGATTTTATTTGATTTTGTAATAAATAGAACAATTTCATTGACTGATATACAAGTTGGAAACATAATTTTAGACTTACAACAATTAGAAATTTCACTCGTAGTAGATCAATGACTGAAAATGCTGATGGTATAACTATCACACACCCAAGAAACCTTGTGAACAACAAGAATGACTGTTGGATATGGCTGAAACAAAGTTACAACAATAAAATAATCCTTCCACCATGTAGATCACCTAGTATGACAAGACAAATAGCTGATATAAGGCTCCAAATGATTGACTGTTTAATTCTATAATGCATATGTCAATATGATTAGTGATTACATTTGCAACTTTATCAATGTTCATTGTTATGATTATCATTACCCATAAGAATATCTAGAATTTGAAATTTCCCTATATTTTTAAAATTTATCTAATATATACATATACATATATATACATATACACATATATACATATATACACATATATACATATATACACATATATACATATATACACATATATACATATATATACATATATATATATACATATATATATATACATATATATATACATATATATGCATATACACATATATATACATACATATACATACACATATATACACATACACATACACATACATATACACATACACATACACATACACATACACATACACATACACATACACATACACATACACATACACATACACATTAGTAAAGAATAAAACAAATGCAAGAACTTCAAGATCATTGACGTCTCATATTAGTCAATCCGAAGTTCAATGAATTGAAAATTATGAGTGGACTAGAGCTCATTTGAATGCCCAGATTAAGTACAGAACATAATAGAATGCATCATTTTCATATTGAGAGACTTCTATTGCTATCAAGTTTGAATGCTTGATGCTGCCATGTGATGATGTTTTACTTATGCTAATTGTGCTGTTTGAAGTGTTCTCATTGAATAGGGAAACAAAGAATGTGATGTTGTTATGTTGTTTGTGATGGTGCCAACTTGGTAGATTTGTCATAAACATGTTCATCAAGGTGATTACACGTGATATTTACATATGAAGTAGCAAGGAGTACATTGTCATGGATTGTGATAGTGAACATGCATACATAATTTAAATCCACAATCAAAGCAACAATTGAAACAGTTGGAGCAGCCTCAAAACATCATCATAAAAATATCACATATTTCAAAATCTTCTATGAGTATGCAAGTTTGAGTAGGGAAATAATGATTTTACAAGTGGAACAACATTATTGAAGCAAAATGGAACACAAGATTCAAATCTTTGTTTCAGCATTGTGACATATTCAGATGCTTTGGAAATGACATTCATAGAAGAGAGCTTACATTTGTGCCTTTGAAGAGAAGTTTTTTTTGATGCACACTTTCTGAATAGAGAATGAATTAAAGAAAACAATGGTGAGGTTTCCACTATGCCTATAGGTGCACCATGCTATATTGCATCTGTGTGTATGAGTGAAAAGGAAAGAATTTATTTTTGCTCAGTATAGAATGGAAACAAAATGCATCATGGAGTTTTGAAAGAATGTTTGAAAGGGAAAATGAAAATACAACAGTTGAGTATTGAAAGAGTACCCAGTATGTGCTTTGAAAAGCAAACCCCTATTAGAACAAAGATGCATTTCTGAGAATAGATAGAATGGAGCTATAGTTGCATACATGAAAGAAAGTGGAGCTATGTTGTTTCTTCAAAAAAAAAAGCAATTTTATCTCCACTACTGCCTTATTGAGAAGCCAAGTATGCATTTCCTTGAAAGAAAATGAACAAATGCCATGATGTAACTATGGTTTCAAAAAATGAACAACATTTGCATCACATTCATAAAATGGAGAACCAAGAAAAGTTTAGAGGTCACAACCCTGCATAGCGAAACATTTTCTTTTTCTTTTGTGCAAGGAAAAGATGAAAGATGTTGTCTCTTTTGCATATTCGGAAAATGGAGAAACCTCACGTTACATTGAGCATGTGGAAAAAACCAGTTTGTGCTCTCAAAGGCCACAACTTGAGATGAGTTTTTTCTTTACAAATATCAAAACCCACTTGGGGTTTAGATAGAAATCACAAATGAAGAAGAAAATAGAAAAGATTTGAGCTTGTGCAAACAAGAACACTCAGAAAATAAGGGAAATGCATGGATGGTCACAACCATTAAGGGTTTCAAAACTGAGAAATTAGTAAACCAAAGTTTAAGGAGCCATTCTCTTCACAAGACTCTCATTAATCTATCATGGGTCGAGCTCTAATGGAGTCATACACAAAATCAAGGGGAAATACAAACAATAAAATGCATTATGGGTTCTCATGGCCGTGATATGAGAACACATCCTTCTTCACATGCATCGAAACCCACTTGGGGTTTACATAGGAATCAAAAATGCAAAAGAAAATAGAAAGATTGGAGCCTATGAAAGCTTTGACACACTCAGAAATAAGTGAAAATGCAAGATTCAAAGAATGGAAGGTTACTGTCATTGCTGTTGTGAAGAAATACATGAAAGACTGTGGGTTTTTCCTAGATTTCTCCTCTCAAAAGTGCAAACCAAGTGCTCCAATGGTGGCTAATGAAAGCAAGGAATCAACCAAAAATACAAACATAAGCAAAATGCATCAAAAAATATGCCTTAGCCACAACTTGAAAACTTGAGAATGCATAAAAAATGGAGGCCAATGCCCAAAGGAAGAATCATCTTTCATTCTTTGTCAAGAATCTCTCAAAAATTGCCCAGAAACAACAAAAGATGGTGACGAATCAAGCTCAAGGTTTCAAACCCTAGTCTCCATGGCAGCTCGAACAAAGCTTTGTTTTTCCCAAAGTGTCAATTGCAAAATGAGGCTAAAAACCAAGGGGTTCGATAGTTTTGATGTTAGGGTTTTCCTTATGCCTTAATTCAAATAGCATTTTTATCACATTATTTTAAGCCAAAAATGCCTCAACTATTACCTTGCCTTGTGGATGGTTTATACCTAGGCTGAATTCATGCCTTAGCTTTCTTTTTGATTTTTAGAGAAAATCATATGTGCTTTGGCCCTTTCATTTTAAGGTGAGCCTTTTTTATGCCTTGGAAATATTTCATGAACTTGGAGAAAATCAAGTCAATGGCCTCGAGTCTGTGATATTGCCTAAGTTCAAAATGCCCTAGGTTCCCCTTTGATTTTTGAATAAGCATAATGTGATAAATGCCTGAAGTCTTTTTATGATTTTTTATAGAAAAATCAAATATTGAGAGCCTTAATACATTGCTTTGATTTTTGAAAAGTATCAAAGTTTTAATTTTGTTGCACAAATCCAAATGATCAAAGCCAAATTGTAAAAATCAAGACTAAGGTGGAGCTTTCTATATTGTAATTCTGAAATTGCAAAATTGTAAAACATTGATTAAGAAATGTTCCTATAAATTGCTTAATTAATTGTTATTTAAATGCAGTTTATTGGTGCACTTGAGTTCTCTTTGGATCTTTCTATTTCCAAGTTCGAGTTCTTGGGAAAAATTGGAAAAAGATGAACAAATTGAAACTTCTATTTTTAGTTTTGAGTCAGTTTGGGACTGATTTTGTGGCTCTTTTGGATCAACTTATTGGAGATAGAAAGTTTATATCTTTCTCATGTAGTTTGGAGTAGTTTTGGATACTGTTTTTCAAGATTTTCTTGGGAGCTCAAAAATGGATTAGAGTTGCTAATTCAAAGAGGTAGTTCAACTTGATTTTTCTATTCTCACTATTGGAGAAAAAAATGTTTTTTCTCAGTTTAGATTATTATTTCTTGCTATCCTACTCATTTCAGAGAGTTTTGTAAACAATTTTGTACTCAAATTTTGAGCTTGATACTCCTTCAGTTTTAATAAACAATAGAGCTTTCCTTCTCATTTCTTGTCTAATATTTGTAGTAATAATTTGATGTTTATTGTGATTCAAAATACATAATCCTTTTTATGTCTTATTATTGTGAGTTTGTGTGCAAGAGTTTCATATAATTCAGGTTGTATTTTGTGTTCAGCCATGTGAGCCTTCGTACAAATCACTATTGGGTTATATGTTTTATGGTGAGATTGTGAGATTTGAAGTCTTGAGAAGTTGTGAGAAAAGTTATCAAAATCTAAGTTAAAGTTTCTAGTGAATCATCTTTAGGTTTTAGGATTTCATTTTTAGTTTTCCTCCTAACCCCTTCCTCAGAAAGTCTTTTAGATTAGGTGATTTTCTAGGGGAACTAGCCCGCTTTGGAGATTCTCTCTCACCATAGATTACCCACAATTTGAGAGTGTTTCCATGTTTCAACATGATAGTAGAGTTTATCTTTGCTAAGGGTGCAATCCTAATTGACAATAATTTTTTGGCATGCCCAGTGGGACTTTGAAACTTGTTTTCGAAGAGTATTTCAAAGTTTTAAAGCTATTTTTTTGGTATACACAACAATATTTCTAGCCTTAGAGGTTTTAAGTATACCTGGTGACTTTTTTCTTTGGTTTTGCATGTAGGTCTAAGTGCTGGTGTGTTACAAGAACCATCTATTCACTCCATTTTCCATCTTTTCAATGAATGAACATGTCAATGTTTCATAACAACATGTCATACCATCCATCATATCATGAAAATCCTACTCATATACCCTCTTTCCAGTCTTATCAAGCTGATCGTTATGCTAGTTTTACTCCCAATTCCTTTGATTTACAAGGAAACCAACATGCACAATATAATTACCACCCACCCACCCCTAATCAACCTCCATATTAGCCTTCATACACTCAAAACTAGCTTACAAACAGTGAAAAGGAGAAGATTTCAAGCCTAAAGAGTGAGTTGCTTGACTTCATGCTTGATTTAAAAAGGAAGGTGGAGGAGATCAAGATGCAACACGAGTACAATCAACAACAGGAAGAGATGGCTTATTAGGCCTATCTCTATGAGCAAGCATTAGAAACATAGAGGCAAGAAGTCCAAGCAACTCCTGCAGTTCTAGATTGAAGCTTGTTCAAGAAGAGGTTCATAAATATAAGTTTCCAAGTTTTAGACAAAATGAGCCTCTTAGGATTCCTAAAATCAAGATTCCAAATTTTAGGCAGGATAAAGTCTTTAAGTCCCTAATCCAGCCTCTTAATCTTGAGGTCCCAAGTTTCAGAAGCCTTCATCCTCCTCAGATTGAGGGAAATAATCAATTTCAACCTAGGATAGTAATAGAACAACCCCTTGAGCAATATTCTTCCTTGTAAGACACCCAAGAAGCTCCCCAAGTTTCCTCACCTGATGAATCTGAGGAACCCTTTGATCCTAATGTTGCACTCCTTTAGGAGAAGATTAGAAAAGTATATCTATCACATCTAATTATACAACAAGAGGATGCTTCCCCAAATGAATCCTTGTTTGTTTTTACCAATGATCTTCCTTGATTTATTAAAGAGTGGAAATGTTTTAGTGTTCATCCTAGAAAATCAATAGGGGAAACAAGATGAAGAGGTAAAGGAGGCTATTCAGGAAGATAACCCCATGCCTTGGTTTAGTGAATTGTCTTCTTTTGTGGATCAAGGTGAAGAAAGCATGCTCATACCCGCGGTAGTTGCAAGTCAAGGGCAAGAGCATATTTTGAAAGACCAAGATCAACTAGAGCAACAAAATATTGATGACTATTTTGAGGTGTCCAATTGGTATAGTGATGAGGAAGATGGTTTTACCTCATCTACAATAGTTTCAAAATAGCAAAAAGATGCTCAACAATGTGAGGAGTTGTTGGTTGAAGGTAGTCCATCCAATAATGGAGCCTTTGGGTGGCAAGGGAAATGCAAAGATGAGATTTTTGTTGAGTCTAAAAGGATTGATGAGTGCTGCCCTGAAGTGTATGAAAGAAGCCTCAATTTAAATGATCAAAATCCTGAGGAGGAGTTGTTCCAAGATGCAATTGAGATTTTTTGCTCACACTTAGAAGATATTCCAACACCTTTGGAAGGAGATTGTATTGAACATCAAAGGCAAGAGTTGGAAGTGGTTTTACTCCCAAGTGAGCCACTAGTTTTGGGGCAGCCTAGTCGACAGGATGAAGAAATAGACATTTTCAGCCCCTCTTGTACCACCAAACCAAAGAAATCAGTTTTGGAGCAAGAGGAGGAAAGTAGTATAGATGAGGATCACAAATATTCTCATAAAAATGACATGCACGATCTTGACTAGTTGGAGGAGCTGCCTTTTTGTTGTATAGAGGAGCTTGAAGTTGTTGCTTCAATTGAAGTCTTGTTGGAGGAGGATATCTCATGGTCTGAACACTTTCCTTCCTTCATTGAGGAGGAATATCATGATTTGGAGTATATTTCCTTGAGTAATAATGTAAATTTTGAGTTGAAACCGACTATTCCTAAAAACATTCCAAGAGTTGATAGTTTTGATGAACTATTAGCCACTCCAACAGATGAGGATGGCCCATTAACCATGGAGGAGGAGTTAGCATGGCGAACCATCGTGCAAGGTAAGAATGATGCCATTATTTCTAATCACTTGAATTTTTTTCCATTTAGCCCAAAGCTGTGAAGGGGATGTCCTATTAGGCATTTGGATTGGGTGGAAGCAAATGAGAAGGATCACCCCTGTGACAATGCTGATCTCGAGCATCAAGAGAGGTATCATTTTGAGCACAACTAGTTCATTTTTTCACTTGATCACCTCTGTTTCACAAATCAATATTGGTGGGTAAGTGATTACATTATCCTCCTTGGAGAGGTGTTGTAGCAAATTGCTGGATATTTGATTTTTCTCCACATCTTTTGGTTGATTTTCAAGCATGTAAAGCATCCTCTGTTGGTTAGAGGGGAAGCTATTTTTCAAAACTAGTAAATGGTTTTGTTTGAGTGACACTCTCACTGGTTGGTGTAGGATAGGGTTAGTTTGTTGCTAATAAGTGCTTGAAGCACATTTCATTTTAGTTATTTTCCTTCCCTAAGTGTTGCTACACATTGTTTTTTGGCCACCAAGGCCTTTTAGTTTGCTTTCAGTTTGGTTTGGTTTTGGTTTTTTGTTGCTGTTTGGAGTATTTGCAAGTTCAGTTTCATGAATTTCTGAGTTTGAGAGGGGCATATTTGACTCCACACCTAATGGATTTGTTTAGGGCAACTGGTCTAATGCTTAACAGGCAAGCATTCAACAAAAATCGCCAAGAATGTTACCAATTTTTCACCTACAACTCAAATTGGCAGAGTTGAAATAGTTTATGTTCATTTTAAGGTGAAAAGATCTCAACTTATTTTTGCTTCAATTAAGCCATTGCATATATTGGAGTTTAAAAGGAAAAAGTTCATTTTTATTATGCAATGTGTTTTCAATAAAAGAGAGCATCTAGTTTTCCATTTAGTGTTTAACAACATAAACAAGAATACATGAGATATAATATATTGATTTCACTCATCTTGCAATGATTCATACACTTTACAATGTTTCATTTATTTTGGAAGAGAGATATATACATAATTGCACAAGATTGTAAAATGTTGTTTTCACATTCATTGGAAAAAAAGAGAGATTAAGTGTCCCACACAAGCCGTGGGAGTACCTAAACCAACACATCATAAGGAATGAACTATACAACTACAGATGAAGAAAGGAAAACAAGCATATAATGAAAAACATATCCATCATTGCCTTATTTGGGTCTTCAGTTGGTCTTCGTTGCTGCTGCTCCTACTTGCTCTCGATCTTGAATGAACCTACATCATGTTGAAAAAAGGTTGTTAGAGCTCTGAATATGAATTTCACTATGTGCTCTATCAATAAAAATATAGTGCATTGCCTATAATGTATTGAATCAATTGAATACACATCATAAGTATGCAAGAGAGCCTAAAAATGAAATATCAAAGGAGCATTGAGCTTCACTATTTTTTATCTAACATGTTTGTTCACTGTGCAGGTATAGGAGAAATCATGTTGTTGATCCATTTCTGACGATATAATAGCATGTGGTGCAAAAATGGGCTCCCACAAGGGTTGAGCCTAGCATGCTACCCCTTAACATTCAAGAGGGGTTTGAGGAAGGAATTCATATTCACATCCATAATTGCTCAAAATGAAATATTCACTGAAGGAGTAAATCATAAAACAACTGCATAAGTGACAAGGATGCAATTCTTTGTGGAGAATATTGGATCTAGAACCAATATGTCCTCATGTTCAAACCATGGGATCTTGAATTCAATCCTTTGATTGATTCCTTAAAAAATAAACCTATGTGAATTGTCTTCAAATATTCCACTTCAATTTTGGTTTGATACTTGTTTTGAGGCCATTGGCAATACTCTTTGAAAACTTCTTGGTGATTGATCATAACACTTTTGATTTCACACACAATTTTTTCTTAAATTCTAATAGATATTACACTACGAAGGATCTTGCTAAGAAAATTACCTTCAATATTACTTAGCATAGTTTGTCTTATACATTGGATTACAAAAGTTTTCCCTTTTGGTGCTGACGGTGCTATGTTATAAGAAACATGGCTATTAACATCCATAGTTCATATCCCTCCTATGGTGGTCAGGTAACATGGTGGAAAGATGCCGACATGGGTAGTAGAGTTGGCTTGGACCGCGGGTTTGCTTCCCATTGGTTTTGGGTTCGATTCTACTCCTGGGTTTACCTGTTTGGGACTAGCTTGCTAGCTGTTGGGTCCCCTTGCAGGGGAGTAGTCTCGCCCCCGCTCGCCCTAGGTACCCAAGATACGGGTTGCTGGGTAGGGTCGCGGGGATAACCCTATTGTTAACAAAAAAAAACATGGTGGAAAGATGCTTTACCACAAAATTACATAGTGGATGATTCTCTAGGGTTCATTCCATCTCCTTCACCTATTGATTCCATTGATAATAATAAAATCGAGCCTCTCGATGAGCCTCTACCTCTATTGATAAAATCAAATTCAACAAAGGAAGGTTTAGTATATGCATTGTTAATGGTTTGTGATCACAACAAGATGGCCCTCTTGAAGTAGACAATGATAAACCTCTTTTTGGAATAGGTTATGAATTTCAAAATATGAATTTGTTTGAGTTAAACTCACTTGATTAGAAAGTGGAGAAAAAGAAAAAGAAAAGTGTTGAGACTACCAATAAAAATTGTAGCAAGATTTAAAATGGACAAAAGTTAAGAAGAAGAAATCACACTCTCTAAAACCCATGCCTCAAATAATGCTAAGATCATCTAAGAAAGGGGAAATTAAAAAATGTCTAAAAACACCCCTTTATGAAATATTCAACATACTGATCTTGAGCCTCCAAGTTTAAAAGGGGCAACAAGAACTTTAAGGATAAAAGCATTTAGAATATTAACCATCATAGAAGGATAAGCAAAATAATAATCATCATGCACCCCTATTTTAAGGAAATGCACTTGACAGGATTTATTTTCTAATTGATGAAGGTACGACTCCTTTATGCCTGACTTATGGAGCAAAACAAATGAAAATTTTGAAAAAATAAATAATTATTTAAAAAAATACTATTAACAAATACCCCATTAATAAGAGTGATACAAGTTAATTTTTAACAATCTATCTTAATAAATATTAGTTTTTTTTTTTTTTTATCATAATCTATTTATTATTACTAATAAATAATTCTTAACTATCATGTATACTTAATTTTATTTTTATTAATATATAAGCTATTTATTTTTCATTGTCAAAAATTGATCCTAAGTTATTATTTTATAAATGAATATACATAAAAAGTTTTAATGTGTCATGAGAGTGATAGTTAAAGAGTTTCACAATATCTTAGTATCATGAGGTCAAACATATAATTTAGAGAGCAATAGCAAATAATAATAAAACCATCACAATAAATTTTTTCTAATGCACAACAAAAATAATCTCTTACAATTACAGTACAAATTTGTTCGTATTGATACATAACCAATAAAATAATTAGCTTTTAATCTCATTTATTATAGATTTTTATTTTTATTTTATCATGGAAAGGTAACAACAATTAATATTTGCTAATTTTTTAACTAAATGTTATCAACTATAATTTTAATCACATTGCAATATTTATTTCTTTTAATTGATTATTATCCACTATACTTTTAACTATTTTGTAATGGTAGGAATTAGTCACTACATAACCCATGTATCTAATTAATTATTATTCAAAAAATTTCTTTATTTAATTAATCTAAATATTTGTATAAGTGGTATTTTTTCTTACAAATAAAAAAGAAGATAAAATTTATCAAAAGAGTCTATGTTGATTGATTAAATACAATTGATAAGAATGATAGCACATTCTTTAATTTTATCAAAAAATAAAAATTCCCTAAAAACGATATGGGCTGCTGGGCCGCAGGGACACCCCTGTTGTATAAAAATAAATAAATATTAAAAATATAAAACAAAAGTGACCTATATACATGTTCCTACATTAAACAACCAGTACCTTAAGTACAATATAACAGTTTTTACAGCTCAGCCATTTAGATCAGTCTCTAGTGATGGGTTTTGTGGCCAGAAGTTTCAACAAAACTCTCTGATGTTAGCTTTTCAGCTCTCGCAGATTTGGCTGGGGTAGAATTCCAGTAGATGAAATACACCACTAATTGTGCGAGCCCCAAACATCCTCCTACCCCATTTGGAGCCTACAAATACAACGCCCTTCCAATCAAACACCCTTATCTGTTTGTGACTTCATCTATTGAAGCAGATAACCTAAAAACATTGATCAATAAAAAAATTAAGTTAACACTGCATACTATCCTTCCTCAAGGTCTGCAACAACATTGTCTTTAATACAAGGCATATCCACACAAGATTAGGCATAAAAGAGTTTATATTGTGCATTAATTATCTTTTGTCCTTGCATCATTGTTTGATCTCACTGTTACCTATTCAAGCTTTCATAGTCATTTATCATAACTCTGCCCCTTTATTACAATACATTGAAACCCTTGGTCATTTTGTTGATCATTGTCTTCACCCTGATGATCTTGGTTATTTCTATATCAAATCCACTCTTTAAATCATGTGGAATTGGACTAACAGTGGAAGCTATAATGAAAGCTACAAGTATATCAATGGCATATCTTAAGATGAAGTTATGAAATAGACAGATTTGAACTCGGGAGCTACCTCTCTTATCATGATATCTCCAATGCACATGCCCTTGCATGCTCAACTCCAAATCTGAAGGTAAACTACTATTCATAAACTCCATCATTGCTTCTACTCTTTCCTCTCCATCTTGCATGCTGATTCCTACGTATAGAATTGGAGATAACGAATAGAACACTTATTGCATGCATTGGTTGCCTTAGTCTGCTCAAATTTTTCCCCTCCAACTGAAACAAAAATCCCTAAATCTATTTTTTACGTGAAGTCTTTCCTTTTCTTCAGATTGAATTTTCTTTACTTGGCCCTCAACTTCAGTTTCATTTTCTTTCCATTATGCAACATGAATTTTTATGGAATTGCATGCCCTTCCTTATTTTGGCGTGGGGAAAAGGGTAGATTTTTGAGGGATAAGCCTTTATATAAAATATTTTAATCAAGACCTTTTAAAATTAGAAGATCAACATTCCTCTATTTCCTCTATCTTTAAGACTTATGACCAAAACAATATTATTTAAATGAAACATTTAAATAATGCCAAGTTTTAAAAAAATGGACAACAATTCCTTAATTTTATCATTTAGAAAAATAAATGAAAGACAATAATAAAATTAATTAAATGAAAAGTACTAATCCAAGAGCAATTTTTTAAAGAACAATATTACTATCAAGATGAAAACTAAGAGCACCAACAACATGCACATTCAATATTTAAGAGGAGACACAATATTTTGTAAGGGGGAAAAAGGAAAGAAAAAACCCTTAATATTATGAAGAGGGCATAAAACCTAATAATGCATCATAACCCAAAATCTTAATCCATTTCCTACATAACCCCATGAGAGAAAAACATGCATGGAAGTAACCATAATGCATAGATCAAATAGACAAGTCACAAGATAACACAAGATATACCCTGGGAAAAAGTTCAAGAGGGAAAAACCTAGCCTCCAAAAGCATCCATACTCCATCTCTTATTCAACAATAAAGCATACACGAGTTACAATGAATACCTCTGAAACATCAAGCCTCTCCAATGCATCCTCATGTGTCCAAGCATGAATCCACACATCCCATGCCATGCTTCACATATGCACTCCTCAGAAAGATTGAATAATGATAGCCCACTCACCCAACCAAACTTAACCACTAAACATGCGCTTGATTTAATAGATACAAGCTCACACAAATATAGTTCCAAGTGGTAAGATAATACCATGTGCCAAAAAACCATGTGAACACAAAACCACTAATCCCTTATTTAATATTGGGTATTAATTTTTTACTTTTTAAATATTTTCCCAATATTAAATTATTATCACATGTTTCCTACACATTAAATAATAATACAATGTTACAATACAACATAAAGTGGTCCCCAAATAATTATCTAGTGTAATTAACTACACCACCTAGGCGTATCACAACTAAATAATTATTTAATTACAACATTATAATATTAAATTTTATGCAATGGTGTACAACACCATATCCCAACATTCTCCCACTTGTTGTATACATTGCATAAGGATCAATCAATGAAATACATCATCATAGCCATACATGAAACCACATGAATCTCCATCTCATGCTCCATCAAGATACCTGTAATAAAATCGAAGTGACTACCATCTCAAGAAAAAACTACCCTCATCCTCTAACATGCCACATATGAAAGAAAAAGAACATGCCAAGGTGAAGATGCATCGATCCAAGAACACAAGCATCAAATCCAAGTGATAACAAAGGCTCCAAACAAGCTATTGTCAAGTGTAAAAACCCACATGATCAGAAATAACATCCACAACACATGCTAATACATCCAACCATCCATACCTCCTAGGTATCAACAACATAAATAAACTCATGCCAACAACATATGCAACTAATAAACCGTAATCACAAGCTCCCTATATCAAACATGTCAATGAAGGACATACATATCCAAGAACTCCCATTGCATGGGTAATGTCAAAGAATATCGAGTATACCAATCAACACTATACCAAGGTGTGATAAATGATCAACAATGAAGTACCAAGAACAATAACAATGATCTACACATGCAACACCAACAAATACGTAATCTCTCACAACATGTTGCCACCATCCTTGGGAAAATCATATGAACATGAACCTCTAGGAAGGAACCATGAAGAGAGAAAAATTGTAAACCCTAACATGTCCTTCTATCAACACTTCAAAGTGCAATGTTGTGTCAAGTATGATCTCCTAATAACCCCAAATGAAAAGCCTCAACAACACCCATAACACTCAATCTCATAGATCAAGTACAACATATGAGTCATGTAACAATGCCAACCATGGATGTAAGCCTCTCTAATCAAGAAGATCAAACTCAAAGTAACCATTCCCAAATTTAGAAATCAACCCATTAACCATCTCCTAAACTCCTCATCAATGAATGATAACATAAACTCAAATGCACAAGGAGGTAACCATGCCAAACATCCCTCAAAATGAATCCTCGAAAACTAACTATCTGTAGCTCAAGATCCATATCCATGAAAGAAAAAGCAATGTAAACTCATGCTAAATAGTCCTCAAATGAGTCTCCAAAATCAATCATTATGACTCTAAGTTCAATCCCATCAGAAATCAAAGCATGAAACATAACACATCTGAAAGAAATAACGGGAAGATACCTCTCAAATGATAAATCGTCAAGTAGAACATGAGTGGGGAATGCGAATGCTCCTCCAGGATAACCAAGTCATCATGAATCTCTCCATGGACAATCTCCTCTATATGTCCATCACGAACTCACGTCCATATCCAGGTGAAAACTCCTCGATCTTCGTGCTAAAGCCTCCAATGAGTAATTGTCTCAAGAAAATGTCTCTAATCACAAGAGAACTCCAACCTCACCTACGTCTCCAAGTATCCATGAGCACCTATAACCAATCAATACATGCCAAACTATAAATGCAACATAACACCATCACGAAGTAATCAAGCAAATGATCAATGCACTCAATACCAAGATAACCATCGAGATCAATGTCAAAGCTCTAACTATAGAATCAGGAACCTATCATGACATCATGATCTAACAATCTCCTCCTAGGATATCACATGCAACAATACATAAACATCCTGGTCTCAAGAGAACACATATCATGCCAACACTCTAAACTAGTATTAAGAGTAAACCATGACATAATAATAATCACTCTAAACCAAGAAACCACATCACCAATCACATGAAGATAACCATCTCCTCCATGAATATCATCCAAGTCCATACACACTCAAATATAATCCCAACAACTGTAGAGAACAAGTGAAACCAAGATCTTAGAGCCAAGAAGATACAACCGCCATCAAACCATCAAGAACCAGTCCTACACTGCAAAATTATCACTGTCAAAAGCTCCTATTGAAAGTGTATAACCAATGAATGTAACCAAGCTATCATGACATCACATGTGATCAACTACAAGTCCCATCAACCAAATAATTAGGTACTCTAATCATCCATCCTTTGATCTCAAAGCAACATACCAATGCATAAATGACCACAAACAAGGCCAAATAACAAAATCTACATCAACACTGAACCAATCTCATGGATATAGACAGTCCACACTGAATCATCCCACTACAAGAAAATGGGTAGCTAATCCACAAACCTACATAACTTGTGATCAAACCAATGAAGCATGCAAAATCATCATCACATTAGTAAATTGCAAATTAAGATATCAAAGAAGATAATATTGTAGACATCAAGACTCAAACACCAAATCAACCATAGATCTAATTTTCCAAACATGTCCACAAATGAGTAACCATAGTCAAGGAACCAAATAAGCATCAAGGAGATAAGAACAATCTCCTAACACCAAACCATAACATCACCAAGCAACCACATACATGATCATGTCATACTAATGCTCAAATGTACCTACATATCTATGACACCATAACCATATCCAATGTTGTACCTGCACTCAACTATCA
>VDFB02135514.1:0-49157 GCA_007258455.2 Sequoia sempervirens
GCTCTTGAGCCATTAATGTCTTGGGTGAAAACTTGGGGCATTTTAATATAATAGAATAAGATCTCAAATACCTATGATAACTAGTAAATGCAAAATCATAATAAAAATACACTAACAAAATCACAACCCGATTAAACACTATAGAACAGGCTTATTAAGATCAATAAATAGAGATTAAATACACAAGGATGGTTGTGCACCATAATGTTTGCTCATTTTGTCCTAGTGAGAAAACATGTACTCCTACCAAAATTCAATAGAAAATAGGGTATTAAACTATAATCTTTGATAGTAACAGAAAAATTAAAGTTCATGTAGACTCTTATGACATAGGGTCTTCAAACAATGAAGCTTATAGACATAAGTAATCAAAATTATGTGAAAGCATATAAGATTAGACACATGGGTCCAAAAAAATTTCATAGTATATACCTACTAGCTATTGCACTTTTGGTGTGCAATGGGGTACGCCGAAAAATTGTATGGCTATATTTGATTTTGTGTAGACTTATTGGTTGAAATATGGAATAGTTTACATAATCTAAAAAGACAACAAATGAAATAAATTGAATGCAAACGATTATTTGCCTTATTTGATTTTGTGTAGACATATTGTATGTATGTAACTTATTAAAACAACACATTAAAAAAAAATGGAACTTAAAATTATGTGATATAAAAATGTAGAATAAGGAAATATATACAATGATGAAATTCAAGTGCTTTTAGGGATTGTTTAATTCTCACTACAAGAATGTATGCAATTGAATACAATGGTATAGCAAAATTGTGAAACGGTCACATTGAGCTCCAATGTATTTGTAATAAACAAAAGATCTAGTTAGTATTTGAAAAGCAACTAATAGGTAACAAAATGTTGAAGTTGAATGTTCAAGTATTGGGAATCTGGGATCTAGAACAGCCTATACTTCAGCAATGTCCCCGAGATGATGGAGGGTTTCATTAGGGTTACAATTAAAATGCTCCTAAAATTAGGGTTTTAAGTTGCATTGGGCTAATCATAGTAGCATTCCATGTAAAAATCTCAATTAAATGCACACATAATAACAAGCCTAGAAACACTTCAACAAATCAAGAAATACAATATATTTTTTATTTTATATCTTGTTCAAATACACATAAAAATTGAAATTTACTAGTCTAATACAACTAGGCACACCCAACATACAAATCTAAATGGCTCTAATGATATTGATGACACTTTGAAACTCATTCTAGTTCTCGAGGGTTTTTGTCCCCAAGATAGTTCAATTGCTATGCTTGAAAGCTTTCATCTCCAAATGCCACAAGCTGCTACAAACAGTGTCATATCTTTGTGAATAAATCTGACATGATAGCCTAGTTCTATGTAAAATTTGGAAGTTCGGGGAATCTGGGATACACTAATAGCAATGCAGTGGATATGAATAAGTAGAGAGGTATGGGGTGAAATTTGGAGTTAGCATGGAAAAAAGTCTACAGAATTGTGAGGCTCATGGACAGTGAGGGTGAGGGCTTTTGTGATTGCAGGGATGGCAATGCACCCCGAGGAGGGATACTCTCACATTGAATCATTTTCCCAAGTAGAGGCAGTAAGGGAGGGACAACCCACACAAGAAAGGACAAGGGAGAGTCCAGTCAATTGGTTAAAGGAAACATCCAGGTGCTGAAGTAAAGGGAATTTTCCCCAAGTAAATGGAATTGGGCCACTTAGTCAATTATTTGAAACATAGAGAGAACTCAATGAAGAAAGATTGTTCAGACAAATTGGCAAGCTTCCACTCAGTTGATTCGCTTCAAGACTGAGTACAATCAAATTTTTTAGCATAAAAATGCTAAGGGGTATTATCCCACTCAATCCACTATCATCTATTATAAGATACTGAAGAAAATGGAGATCTTCCAAGCAAGAAGGAAGAGTACCTATTTTTGCGATGTTCTCTGTTTCTAGAATTGTTAGAAATAGAAGTTTGCACAGGCTATTAGATATGACTCCTTAACCTCCCAAATTGAAAAACACTTTTTATCAGTGACTAGTTTTAGTATTAGAACACTATATTTTTGTGTATTATATCTATGTCGGGGCCAGATCATAAATGCAAGGTTGAGGTGGGGAGTGTTATTTTTTGTCCTTATTTTAATGATTAACAATTGTTCCATGTTCCCTCATCTTTCTCTGTCTCTCCCGTCCTCTCTGTTGTTGATTATACTCCATTTCCATCTCCCTAGGTACTTATATATATTTTGTCTACATCTTTCTCTCATTTTTGCTTTATATAGCTACCTCTCTCTCCTGGCTGGCATCCTCTCCTAACACGCAACTTCCACCTCTCTTTCTCTCTCTTCCCTCTTTTATCTATCTACATCTCCTTACACCCCCTCTCTCGCTATTCCCTTTTTTTATCTCTCCCTCTTTCTATCCCCATGTCTCCCTCTCTCCCTATTGCAAACATAAAATGCACCTGTTGTTAATGGAGTTTAATTATCTTCTTTATTTAGAAACTTTTTTTCAGTTGCGTTTGGATCCCTATAAATGGGTGTAATCATCATTTCTCCATTGAGACTTTTTTTGCACAAACATCATTTCCTAAATGACCTACTAAATAACCTCATGTACTGTACATTTGCCAAAAATAGACCACAAATTTCCCTGATTGACTTTCCATACCTCTTCGACGTACCCATTGCACACACCAAGGTGTAATTGATATTGATTGAAATAGGGAATAGTTCACACAATCTAAAAAGTTTTGAAATGGAAAAACTATAATGCAAGAGATTATTAGCCATATTGTATGTATGTAACATATTAGAACAAGAGATGAAAAAAAAATAGAACTTAATATATGCCATATAAAAATATAGAGAAAGGAAATATATACAATGATGAAATTTCATGTGTTTTTTATGGATTGTTTAATTTGCATTATACGAATGGATGCAATTGAATACAATAGTATAGCGAAAATGCGGAATGGTCACATTGAACTCCAATGTATCTGTAATAAACAAAAGATCTAGTTAGTATTGGAAAATCAACTAATAGAAAACATAATGTTGAAGTTAAAATTCCAAAAAAAAATGTAGTTACATTTGTTAGAGTAGTTTGTAGGTCTTAGTTAATGAGAATATAGTGTAAATGGGCAATGAGAGGAACCTACAGTAAAGGAAAAGAAGAGATATAATTTACAACAACTCAACTATATAAATATTGGTAGTGAAGTAAATAAGAAATTGGCATACTTGTAGTAGGTGAAATGCACAACTGCTCAGCTTTAAACTTGAATAATTGGCGTTGGAGACAATCCAACACACTCTTGGTACGCTATAACAAACTATACATAGTATAGCCACATCAACACAAGGCACGTAACAGTCAGGTTTTAAACTTGGATTGCCACAGTGATGAGTGTTGCAACTTCCTACTTGACCATGGAGTTTTAACAACCACATTAAAAAAGGGAGCACAAATGGGTTATTTCAGCACTCCCATCTCACAAGACTTGAGCCTAAGATCACTTAATTTTTGTGGTTTTTATAATCACAAATTAAAATTAGGGTTTACTCCTACTTGTCACAAAATCAAGGTCTATAAGCATAACTTTTGTCCCAAACGTTGTGCTCAATCTTCGTACAAGTTGATCCATAGCTTATTTACACCTATCCATCCTATTTTTTTCTTGAATAGTTACTTTTTTGGGGGATATGAGCCATTAGCCTACTTATATTTGATAGGTTGTGGAATTTTTCAAATCGACTATTTCTAAAGAAATTGGAAATATAAACAAAGTTATTTTCAATGCTACTGATATTGATTGTAATTTATCTCTAACATAGTGAATGTGGTTTCCTATAATTTTTAGATATAGGAAATTATAGATATAGGACGAGGTTGAGAATGTGGAACTTGAGTTTTAGCACTTGCAAGATTTGCTCAACCATTAGAGGGGTCCCCCATACACCATGTGAGTTAGGTTCCTCCTAATGGTGTTGTTTATATCGCTCCTTTTGCTCCACATAATAGAGTCATTCCCACAACTGAGGATGACCTACTTCCCTCGTGGAAAAACTTCAAATTCTTGGCAAGATGTCATTGTGATGAATTTGCCATCAATTATGAATTTGTTGTCTAGTTGGGGTGTATAGATCCCCTTTGGTGTGTAAGATCCTATGATTACTTGGTATGAGAGAGAGGATTTAAATTTGTGGGATGAACACTCTCAATTGATAGTGTCTTGACATGGCAATCCTTACCACCACCTATTGATGCAACTACCTATGCTTAATAATATTATAATTCAAACCAACTGCCTTGGTGGATATGTACAACATGGATTTTGCAAGGATGCTCTAAAAATATTTGAATTGATGAAGTGCATTTTCTTATGCTAAAAATTAAACCAAAAATCTTGAATAGCATGACTAAGTTTTCAAGAGCATATGAGCTTTAATGAATTCTGCAGAGTTTGTCTGAGCCTCCTGCAAGATTTTCAATATGCAAACAGTTTGAAGCAACTGTCTAATAAACAGGGGTTGAACATCTGTCCACATCGACATTCTTTACTGATACGGATCATCAACTTATTGTTTTCATGCAATGTAACAAAATAAACTCATTGCACAAAAAGTGCATCCTGAATCCTCTCCCCTCTTCTGCGTCTCCTCCATATTCCATATGCATGCAAAAGTTGGAACTTAGTCAAGGCACGTGGACAATTTTGCTGTTCCCATGCAACTGTGGGACTATAGGCAAGACACGTGTGCTGATCAACATAATTTAATGTGGACTATTTGCAAAAAAATGTTGTATACTCAAGGCACGTTTAGAGATATCCTATTACTATTTCAGAGCTCTGTTCTCTCCGCACAGTTTTCTATCCTTGGATGCTGCTGCTCCTGTAGGTTATCTCCATTTATCTGCTCCAAGCAACTGCAAGGAGCTTCGACTTCTATTACTTCGTGCAGGAGGTGGGTATTCAGCCAAATAAAATAAGATAAGATGGGTGCAATCTGTTGCTCTGTCTTAGTTTTTCTCTTCTGTGATTGTTGCAATGGCCTGGATCATACTGTGACACACAAAAAATGCTGTTCTCCAAAGATCAGAATACCCTCTTCCGATTTAATGCAAAAAATAGAGCAAAATTTATCCTAATTGACCCTCATATTCTACGTTTCTCTTCATTCTCAAAAGAGAGGCAGAAATTCAATGAAAATATGTTCTCAATGGATTATTGGGAGCCCTTTACTTCCGATTCATTTGGAATACCACAATTTTGCTTTAGCATGGGAATATGTCTGTTTAGTTTATGGTTTGTGTCTATCCCTGTTTCGCCCACTTATGGGTTGTGATCGCAAGATTTTGGCTATGTATTTTGTTCAGTCTTTAAGACAAAGGGCTGAGGCCCCTTAATATATAACTCCCAATTTTTTTTCACAGATATCCATATGAAAGATATCATACAAGAATTGGGAATACATTTCCAGATAACCTGGTTTAACTATTTTTTCTCCATCTAGTTGGGGTTCCTTATAAATGTCTGACCGGAAGGGGAAGTTTGCTCAACTGATTGATTTAATAGATAAATGCTCTCAGTTTTAATCAAGATGGATCTCTGTTGGCGATGATAAAAAACTTGAGAATTATTTTTAGTCCCATAGTGTCAGACAACTAGAGACCCAACAATTTATAAGAAATTTAGATGTAGCTTAACCAAGGGAAGCTATGACCCTACAGCCTGCTATTTTCTCAAGGTTAGCATATCTAGAAGCTGGAGAATTACTTGCAATCTGCAACAATCGTTTCTAGAGAGATGAGAAACATGGAATGCTAGAAAATATTTATATTTTTAAGATATCACAATATCCTGTGTAGTATCTTTCAAAAGATCCATAGGGTCATTCAAAAAAAATTTGTACTCTTTAGTTATAGCGTCTGCCAAATCAGGTTGCCCGAGTCTTTTAAGGCCATTAATTAAAACTACAAATGTATATTGATCCATCTTACATTGGATCTGCTTCATTAGTTCATATGTTTCTATTGCATGGTGTGGAAGGCCCACTCGTAAAAATGTGGCCAGCATCCATGTGAAAGCCTTCGTGTCAGGTTGCAAGGGTTCTTTTTTCAATTCTTCAAAAACTGAATCCAGTTTTTCCATTAGGTTGTTTCTTTTCAGTGCCATTAAAACAGAGACATAGAGCAAAAAATCTGGCCTGTACCATATTTCTTTCAGCACAACATTGAACACCTGATGAATAGCAAAAAAGCAAATGGTTATTTTTTAGCCAGAAAATTCCCAAGCTGATAGAAGTCTAGGTTCCTTTTGCATAAAACTTGATTATCACAATCTATACTTTGCATATGAAATGAATTTGGGTTAGTGATTGTTGTTTGCAATTGCCCATTCACTAAGAGCCAACCAGAATAAAGTTTGCAACACAACAGGACCTCGCACTGCTAAGGAGCTTCTAAATAATCATAACTCTTAAAAGACCAAATGACACCAATCAAGAGAAAGACCATACCCAAAGCTCTTGTTCTGATCACATTCTATGCCAAACAACTAGCAGTAATCTGTTTCATTTGTCCATGGAATACTGATAAAGTTCGCAGGGAAGGTGAAGTTCAAGGAAAGTGGGATCCCAGGGGCTCTTCCACGATGTCAGTCGCTGCGTATTGCTTATCTTCATCCCCGGTAACCACGTGTTCTGCGGATAGTCAAAGCTCTGCCACAGTAACTCAGACTTGTTTTTCACTCCATACACGGCCAGGTTTCCCCCATTCGTTATGCTGACGGTGGAAGCAGGTTTGTCCGCTCCGTTGCTCGCCCAGATGACCGAGCTGCCCTACAAGAGCACCAGGTTGCTGTTTTCTATAGATTCAGGATAACCGAATTGTTCTGCAATGGGCGATCCGCGTTGATTAGCCATGCGACAGTCTACTTGGGGAATTGGGCGTACCAGATGCCTGTGTACGAGTTTGTTGTGCCATCCAACAGAAAGAAACCCAATTTGAAGACGTCGTTTGCAGTAGACTTGGTTTGGCTGCCTGTGAGAGTTTCTCCCACGGCTATGGTGTCTTCTGCAACACGGCCGGATTTGATTTGAGCAGCCACAATGAAGAGCAGTGTGAAGAGGAACAAACACAGATTTGGGACTACCCCCATTTTTTAGGTTATGAAACCCAAGCAACCAAACTGTGTGTTATATTGTCGTCGGGTGGAGCGGTGAGAATGAGTCATGGCTGTGGCCTTCGAATGCTGCCAGACAAAAGATGGGCAGAGTTTGTAGGAATTAAAAACCAGTAAGGTTATGTACTATTGAGAGCAGCTACGACATTAATTCCATGAACAGTTAATGGTGGACAGTGATAAAGGAGATTGGAAGACACACACTTAGACCATGTGGACAGGCAGAGAACCATATGAAAATAAACGGACGAGATGATTTTAATCGTTGGCCAGGTGATGTGGAGAGAGTTCAACCGTGGATTTCAAAATTTAGGTTGATCTCTCTCAAATTGGATAGGCGTTAAAAAACTTACCATGAATAGAATGATCACAAAAAGAGCATGATATGAGAACCAGTTTAAGAGTCCCAAACACCAATCTATAGTTCAAGAATGTGTTGCAAAAATGAACCATACCCAAACAAGAAAATCAAACCCTACTACTATACAACTAAAATTCTCCCTCACACATTTAATTTATCATCACTAAATATCTAAAAATATCATTAATATGTAAAAAAACTTTCCTGTACAATAACATAATTTTGCAAATAGGCAGAGGAAGTCTTGGTAACAGTACATTCAACTCTCTCTATAATTCTCTAGAACAAAATATCCAATAACTTATATATATTTCAGATACATTCAACTCTTGAGTATATATAGTTGTCATTAACAATCTTTGCTAACTCAGGAATATGCCACGAGTACCACTCCCTATTCATCAACAACTAATTAGTATCCAAGGTATAGGTGTCAGGAAATAGACCATGCAACAGAATAATAGAATGACAAATTACATTTCTATCAATATATGAACAAAGCTATGTTCTTGTATTCTACCATGATGGAAATGACTATAAAAGCAACATGGAACCAGTTTAAGATTAGAAATATTCTGTTCCAATCATGAATTTATTAAACCAAATTGTCAATAGACAAGAACCTTTGAGGCAATAAATGATTTTGTAAAAATACTCTCTCAAAATTTTTCTTTCATAAACTTATGACCAGGCATAGTATCAAAGATAAGTTACCCTTGTGTAAGTCTCGTGCAAATCTTCAACAATCCTCAACAAATAAGAGTATAATCTGTGAGCTAAAAGAAAAAGTTGCTTGAGCATTAATGGTAAATTTCTGGTAGAGGAAGGTATGGGAGTATGCCATTGAGAAAAATAGCACACCTAACACACCAGACATCTTCGATTATGTCTTCAAATCCTTCACCTGTATATTACTGCACTTATGATCCTGATAATGCGATGCACTATTACAGAGCTGCGAACAACGATGGAGGGATGGAAAATGGGTTCGTCAAAGCACTTGCTGTCAAATAATTCTGATAGTACACCCTCCACATTCTCCCCGGTGGCAAATATAATCCGACAAGACTATTTTTCTGAAGCGTGTATGACACGGTGTCAAGCAAATCTCCCTGCATTTAAAAACTCCTGCTCTGCTAGCGTTTAAAAACTCCCGCTCTGTTTTAAAAACTTTCATCTATCCGTCTCATGACTTCCGTTAGGCTATCTCTCCTGTGACTTTCGTCATCCCTTCCGCTTGTGTTTTGGTGGGCCCTCCCAATTCATGTCATATGATGCTCTATGTACATACAAAAACACATAAAAACATGCATAACATGATGGTATGGTATAGTGTGGGCCCAACGTGGAAGTTTCCAAAGGTAAACAGAGATAAACGACATGAAGGTCAGATGTTGACGTTATTTCTGCAACTTGCAACGACGTTTGGGAAGTTTAAAAAAAAAGTGGGAGTTTTTGAACTCCACTTTGCCGCTGCGTCAGCTACCAGAGATGATAGGGATAGGGATATGTGATAGTGGATTATGCGTAGGTTGCAGCAACAAGCAACAGGGATATTAGATGTTAAATAGGAATTTAAGACGGATATTAGATGTTAAACAAGTAACCGCCAAGAAGGTATGTGTAGGTTGCAACAATGTGAGAAACAAGCCATGAAATGATCAAGACACATGCACAGGCGGAGCAAAATAGTTAAACCCGCGACGTGCCCTGATCTTGCTGCGACTTATCTACCGCAGGGGTTCGTGGAGCGAACGAAATGTAGAGGGCTGGTGATATGGGGGTGGGTGCCTCGGCTTGTCATTCTTTCCCACCCATCTGTGGGTGCCTTGATGAGTCACTACGGATGGAACTCCATGCTTGAAAGTGTCTCTCTTGGAGTCCCCATGGTTACCTGGCCCATGTACACAGATCAACATTTCAATTCTAGGCTGGCGATGGAATTGGGAATGGGAATCCAAGTGTGCCAACACAGTGCTGGAATTCTAGACAAGGAAAGAGTGAAGGAGGGCATCAAGCTTGTTTTGTGTAAAGATGAGGCTAAAGAGATGATGAGATCTATTCAAAGGTTGAAAGAAATGGTGGCAGGAGCTGTCGCAGCTGGAGGATCTTTAGACGCAAATTTTCAAGACTTTTTGAGGGAGATTCAGAAGTTAGATATGACCAGAAAGACTCTTTCTTTTTAACACACCAGAGAGATTCTCCAGCTGAAATCCATTTCCTCAACCTCTCCAATAATATCTGAAGTTTTTAGAGCTTCAAGAAGTCGCTTCTTGTTGTTTGTACCTCTCCAATAACTACTCTGGTTGAACAATATTGGCCAACATTCAAACTTCTAAGCAAGTTTCCATATATATATTTTTAATAAAATTAATAGCCTTCTACTTTTTAATAATAATTAAAAATTAAAAATTAAAAAAATCATAAAAAAATTAATTTAAACTTTTAGATTATATATTAAATATTTTAAAATCTTGATATGTTTTTAATAAATATGTAAAGTTAAGTATATTGACAGATTGATTCTCAACATTTTATCTTATTATTTATCAAGGATAACAAATTATATTTTCATAATTATTAAGAAAGGTGTCTCAATCTTGTATCTTAATCTTTGAAAGTAATTTATAGGCATTTAGGTCAGTTTTGGCCTTAAAAATTATGAAAACTGATTTTAAACAGCTAAAGCCACTTACAATTACGTGGAAGTCTCCCAAATCTCTATTTTCTAAAAGGAGACTCACTTATGTTCCTAAATCAAAAGTTATAGCTTTTGAAAGTTAGACCTTCCATGCTAGGAATGTGAGAGCATTTGTGACACATAAAAGAGTTGTAAGAGGGAGTTATACATGTCGATTGAAAACATTCAACAACCTATGACATGTCATTATGACTATCATCAAGCATCTTTGGAGAGATTAAATAAGATAAATTGGGGAGCACTTTTGGGTGGTATTAGCTCATGATTTTGTAATTCATAAGGAAATAATTGACAAGGGATAGTGTGTTTCCCAACACTGCAAATAATGTGAGCATTTTTTTGTTCCCTATTGGAAAACACACTGTCCCCTATTGGAAAACACACTGTCCCTTGTTAGTTATTTCCAATGTTGTTCTAAAATTTGAAGGTGGACTTCATTACATAACTGAGAAGGGATAGTGCGTTTTCCAACCTTCAATTATTGTAATGAAAACCTTTTCTTATTTAGAGAGTATGAATGTGATGAAAGGTACTTTCAAAAGTTATCACAACTATTACTTAGAGTAAAATTATGTTTCAATTTCCTCCTATGATGGAAAAAAATGCACAAAATAATTGTAGGTTAGAAAACATAGTGGGTTGTGAGTGATTTCATTTTGCTTAGTGGACTTCAATACATAACTGACAAGGGACAATGTGTTTTCCAACACTGCAAATTTCATAAGGAAATATTGACAAGGGATAGTGTGTTTTCCAACACTGCAAAACATCAAATTTCATAGGGATAATGTTTTTGGGTTGGTATAATGAGCACCATACATTGAAAGAATCAAATTCCATAGGAGAAAGCATCTTAAATAATAATAGTCCAGAAGGAGGCAGTAATGATGAATCAACCTTACTTCTCTCTCTCTCTCTCTATACAACCTTAATTCTATGATGAAGGTTGTTTCAATACATCTACCATATCATCCTCCATCTATCTAATATTCATCTATTATTTTATTTCATTATGAACTAAGTACTACTTTCTCTTTCTTCAACTTCTTCATTATAAGGTCTTTCAACGCCATCTTTATGTCTCTCTTTGGGTTAATCCATCATCATCATTGCATTAATCCATTAGGTTAAACCTTAAACCATAAACCATAAGCCTAACATCTATCATCATTGCATTAATCCATTGCATGAAACTATAAATGATTAATGTTATCCATATTTACACTATAATTGATTAATTAAACAATTGAAGGCTCACTTTTACCATGTAATTGATGCAATCATCATAATTAATCATTCAAAAATTTCCTCAAATGTGTTCATAAGGCATGTGGATGAGAGTTTGAAACATTCAAATGCCTTATAAAAGCTATGAATTATTAAAGAAGAAAGTGATAGAGCAACTAGAGTTTTTTTAAACAATGATGGTATCAATAAAGAACTAGTACAAAGGAGAAGTCTCTTTAGAAATATATACAAGACTAAATATTTAAGTGTTATAAATTCAAACAATGGTAGTAAATATATTTTAGCACCAAAAGAGATGGTTGATAAGTTAAAATTGAAAAGGTTAGAATATCCAAGTCCATATAAAATTTCACAATTGTAGAAATAACATAAGGTACTAGTCAGTGAGCGAGGGAGGGATCTAGATAGATTTGAAAATTAGTTATCTACCTCTCCCTTCCCCATCTCTCTCTCTCACACACAAGATCTCTCTCTTTATACCTCTCCCACCCTACCTTTGTATCTAGATTTACCTACATCTCTCCCTCCCTCTTTCCCTCTCTCTCTCTCTCTCTCTCCCTCCCTCTCTCTCAACCTCCTTCCCTCTCTCTATATGCATTCACTCTCTCCCTCTTGACCTACCTTTCCCTCAATCCATCCCACCCACCTCTCTTTCTACCTACCTCTCTGTCCTTCCCAACTTCCCCCTCTATCTACTTTTATCTCCTCTTCCCTCTCTATAATTTTAATCCTATAAAAAATATTAAGAACATTTGATATAAACATGATGAAAAACCATATAGTAACAATTATAATATACATGGGTTGTATTCAATAAGAATCCCATATAGTAACAATTATAATATACTTGTCTACATTTTCAGATAAGACTTTCATGTCTCCACCCAACTAGTTCTATTTTTCTATACTTATATCTGATTTTACCTTTTCCTTATCATCTATTTTCAATTGTTTTTGTTCCATGGAATTCTTAAGTTCAAAAATATTATCATCTAGGGCAAGTGCTACTATACCCTTTGATCCTTGAATTGCATCATCCCTCACAACAAGAGTCTGGAAATAGAACCCTTTACCCTTCATTATCATCGAAACATTTTCTAGTCAATGTGTGCTACCATTTTTCTATTAAAAATCATCCAACTATACCAAGACTATGTTGGTTTAAAGACAAATCCACATACCATTCATAATATTCAATCAAGCATTTGAGAGACCATATCAAATGGAGCCTTTATGTAATATGTTATCAGATGATTTCTTGTAGATTGCATAATCGAATTGCATGGATTATGATTTTATTACAATTTTAGATTGGAAGGAGTGATGTAATAATAAGATAGATGAAATTATATTTCTTGTAGGAGTAGCCTATAGCTAGGCACCAATGACAAGGGATTATGGAATGATTGGACGAGGTTGTAGGATAGAGTGATGGATGGTGGATAGGAATATAAGCATGGGAAGATCAAAGGTTAATGGGTTGGGAGATATTTAATGATTAGGATGGAAAGATGCATGGATAATGAAAGGATTGTGATGGATGAAAAATGCTTAGATTAATAAATTTATATTAGCCTCAAATGAACCTAATGGATTAATACAATGATGATGGATGTTAGGTTTAGGGTTTAGGGTTTAACCTAATGGATTTATGCAATGATGATGATGGATTAATCTAAAGAGAGACATAAATATGGTGTTGAAAGACCTTATAATGAAGAAATTGAATTAAATAGATAATGTATTGATTGAAGAGATTCTTCCCGCTCTTCAGAAGTTGAGGAAGGTGTGTGTAGTATGTGCAATGGGAAAATGGCAATACAAAAGTGGATAAATTCAAGAGGTTTTGTACTACATATGAAATTGTGCAAGAAAAGAGAGTGAGAGATTATAATTCTATAAGTGGAGTTGAACAATGAACTCAAAGATTCTTGAACAAAAATGATATTCAAATTAATTTAATTACTGGCCATATTAATAAACTCAAATTAATTTAAATACTAGCCATGTTAATAAACCATCTAAGTTAGACAAAATTGATATTCAAAACCAAATAAAATTTTCACCCAATACCATTGAGATCCCTTGATGTGTCCATGATTTGCATGATTTAATTACTTTCCTATAGAAATTGATTAATCACTACTACAAGGTAGAGGAAAATTAAATTATAATTCTAAAGGAGTATACCTTTTTGGTAAATTATAATTTTAATCCTATAAAATTTAGAATTTTAGTTTCATAAAGACATGTTTGGGAAGGATTCATCTCAATGATGGTGATTAGTATTTGATCAATTCTTGAAACAAGGCTAGGAACATGCAATGATGATGATGAATTAATCCAAAGAGGCATTAAGATGGTGTTGAAAGACCTTATAATGAAGAAATTCAAGAAAGATGAAGTAGTTCATAATGAAATAAAAGAATAGATGAATATTAGATAGATGGAGGATGATATGGTAGATGTAGTTAAATATTCTTCATATGATCTTATTTTAGATGTGGAATAGAAGAACAAAGAGTATTTGAATGTTTCCAAAGAAAACAGAGTATTGGTAGAAGACCTAAAGGTTTCACATCTCGATGATGGTGATTGGTATTTGATCATCGCTAGCAAAAAGGCTTGGATATTTCAATACCATCACTATTTACCTGTAGGGAAAAGTCCACATGTGGATAGGAATATTACCTATTGTATTTATTTTTTCAACTTCATGTCTTTTAGATTGCAGCTCTCTCTCAACATCATTGCAAGAGGACTTTTCTCTACATGTGTGTGCAATATGTGCAATGGGTAAATGGCAATGCAAAAGTGGATAAATTCAAGAGGTTTTGTATTGCATATGAATTTGTGCAAGCAAAGAAAGTTAGAGATGATGTTATAAGTGGAGTTGAACAAATGAAGTCAAAGATTCTTGAACTTAAGAATTCTATGGAACCTACCTCTCTATACTTCTCTCTATCACTCCTCTCTCACCATCCCTCCTAACCTTCAAATTTTAGAGCAACATTGGAAATAACTAACATGGGACAATGTGTTTTCCAACAGGGGACAGTGTGTTTTCCAATTGGGGACAGTGTGTTTTCCAACAGGGAACAAAAAAAATGCTCACATTATTTATAGTGTTGGAAAACACACTATCTCTTGTCAATTATTTCCTTATGAATTTGTAGTGTTGGAAAACACACTGTCCCTTGTTAGTTTTTTCCAATGTTGGAAAACACACTGTCCCTTTTTGGAAAACACACTATCCCTCGTTAGTTATTTCCACTATTGGAAGACACATTGTCCCCTATTAGTTTTTTCCAATGTTGGAAAACACACTATCCCTTGTTGGAAAACACACTATCTCTTGTTAGTTATTTCCCCTATTGGAAAACACACTATCCCCTGTTAGTTATTTCCCCTCTTCTATCTATGTCTCCCTCATTCCCAACTTCCCCCCTCTATCTACTTGTCTCTCCCCTTCCCTCTCTACTTTTCCTATCTCCCCTCACTCTCACTACCTACTTCTCCCTCTATTCCTTCAACGTTACCTCTCTTATCAAGTGTTATTAGAGTGGATCCTTTTTTCATTTCATACATTATAGTACCTATTTCTCTAGTTCTGCATTTCCATTTGCCCATTGTACATACTGCACATGCACCTTCCTCAACTTCTCAAGAGCAGGAAGAATCTCTTAAGTGAATACATTGTCTATCTTATTCACTTTGGTTTACTTCTTTTCAAGTGTTTTAGAATTACTAAGCTTAAGGAATACTAAGTCAACAAGAAATACTAGTATAAGAATAGGACTTCATTACATTCTTAGTGCTTACGAGAAAAAAAACTTTTCAAAACACACTTTGAGCATTACTAAGTCAACAAGGAATACTAGTATAAGAATTTAGAAGTAACCATTAATTTGAGAAATCATGAGTAAGTTTGTTTTAATGGGCTATATAGACATGTGGAAAATTTATGGATTGGGGTACTTAAGTAGATTTATTTAGAGCTAAAGTAAATTAAAACTATAATTAATACTAAAAATAGGATATGTACCTAAACGTAGATTTATTTTCTCATGTTTCATCATGTCAATGTTAGTGTTAAGAGTGAAGATATATGACTAAATTTTCTGGAGTGTAGCCAAACCTTGAGTTCTCTAATGAACACTTTATTATTCCTCTCTCTCTCACACACACACAACCTCTCTCCACCTACCCCTCCTTCCCTCCCTCCCTCCTTACTTCCCTTTCTCACTCTCTCTATACCTACATGTCCTACCTCTCTCTCACACACACACACACAACCTCTCTCCACCTACCCCTCTGATTATCCCTCTGTCCCTCCGTCCCTCCCTCCGTTCCTCCCTCCTTCTCTCTCACTCTCTCTATGCATACCTCTCCCATCCCATTATCCAAATAATCCTGAATCCAAAAGTTTTATTTTGGATGGAAATAATACTTGTACCTATTCAACCATATTATTTTATCTACATACATTTTCACAAGGAACCAAAGGTTTTTTTTTTGAGGATTACTACCATAAAAATAAATAAAATCATTCATTTTTCTAGTCTAATGACAAGAAAATGAAAGAAGGTAATAAACATAAAGATAAAGAAAATAGAAAATACCTTTCACTTTAAATAACCTTTCTCCTTAGATAGATTTAAAATGGAGTGCACCCTTGCGCTATTTGATATGGTCTCTCAGATTCTTGATTGAATACTATTAATGGGATGTGGGTTTCTCTTTAAATCAACATAATATTGGTATAGTTGGACGATTTTTAATAGAAAAATGGTAGCACACACCTACTAGAAAATGCTTCTTCAGATTCCTTAACCATTTCATACATTCTAGTACCTATTGCTCTAGCTTTGCATTGTAATTTTTCCATTGCACATACTACACACACACCTTTCTTAACTTCTCAAGAGCAAGAAGAATGTCTTTAGTCAATGCATTAATCTCATTCACTTTGGCCTGCTTCTTTTCAAGTTTTTTTGGGTCACTATGTCCCACAATCCATTTTAGGTCCTTCTATCCCTCCAACCCTACCACTCCCTATCTCCCCCTTCCCTCTCTCTGTCTCTCTCTCTCTCCCTCCCTCCACTTACCCTCCCTCTCTACCTAACTCTCTCTATACCTACCTCTCTTAAATGTGATGATGTTGAATAATGGAATAAAAGTGAAAGTTTCACTTGAATGATGAGAATATATGTCACTTGTGAATATATTGTCACACTAAGACTTTGTCACATTAATATGGTGTTGAAAGACCTTATAATGAAGAAATTGAAGAAAGATGAAGTAGTAGTTCATAATGAAATAAAAGAATAGATGAATATTAGATAGATGGAGGATGATATGGTAGATGTAGTGAAATATTCTTCATATGATATTATTTTAGATGCAAAATAGAAGAACAAAGAGTATTTGAATGTTTCCAAAGAAAATGGGGTATTGGTAGAAGACCTAACGGTTGCACATCTCGATGATGGTGATTGGTATTTGATCATCGCTAGAAAAAAGGCTTGGATATTTCAATACCATCACTATTTACCTGTAGGGAAAATTCCACATGTGGATAGGAATATTACCTGTTGTATTTATTGTTTCAACTTCATGTCTTTTAGATTGCAGCTCTCTCTCAACGCCATTACAAGAGGACTTTTCTCTACATGTGTGTGCAATATGTGCAATGGGTAAATGCCAATGCAAAAGTGGATAAATTAAAGAGGTTTTGTATTGCATATGAACTTGTGCAAGCGAAGAAAGTTAGAGATGATGCTATAAGTGGAGTTGAACAAATGAAGTCAAAGATTCTTGAACTTAAGAATTCTATGGAACCTACCTCTCTATATCCTTTAACATGATGCAATACTTCCTCATGATGTGCCTATCTTAAATTTTAAAAAACATTTCTCACTTACTAGTACCTTATGTTATTTTATTTGTTTTATGTATCACCCACCTGGAAGTCCTCCCCAAGTTCTCCACCCTTGAGCTTAGAAAATGAAGCATGCAATCACTCACAACCCATTGTGTTATTTGATAGTGTATTGACTAAAGAGATTCTTCCCACTCTTGAAAGTTGAGGAAGGTGCATGTGCAGTATGTGCAATGGGTAAATGGCAATGTAGAAGTGGATAAAGTCAAGAGGTTTTGTATTGCATATGAATTTGTGCAAGTAAAGAATGTGAGAGATGATGATATAAGTGGAGTTGAACAAATGAACTCAAAGATTCTTGAACTTAAGAATTCCATGGAATAAATACAATTGGAAATAGATGACAAGGAAAAGGAAAAATCAGATCTAAGTGCAAAAAAAGAGAATCGGTTGGGTGGAGACATGAAAGGCTTATCTAAAAAAGGTAGACAAGTCTTGTAAAGAACTTGTTAAAAGAAACATCTACATTCTCTAATTGTAAAGACACTTTCAAAGCTGAGAAAAAAGTGGCTACAAAGCTACATAAAAGTATTCAAGACATTGAAAACTCTATCCAAGAAAGGGATGTTTCTATCGTAAGGGTTGACGAGGGAGCAATTGATCTAAAGATTCTAGTAAAAGATATGAAAAAATGTTAGAAGATCATGACAATGAATAGTAGGGGGTGTTAATAGGTAAGAGCAATGGAGATGAGGAAAAAATTGTGTTGCATCTTTTCCTCACTCTCTCTACCTACCTCTCCCTCTATTCCTTCAACCTTACCTCTGTCTACCTACCTCTCCATGTCTCCCTTATTTTAGGCTAATATGCATCTAAGAATGAAGACAATTTGTTATACTAAATTCCAAATACAACAATCTCTTATTACATAAGCCACAATCTCTCCTTCCCTCTTTCTCTCCCTCCTTCTATCCCTTCCACCCTACCACTTCCTATCTCCCTCCTTCCCCCCCTCTCTCTCTCTCTCAAGTCTCTCTCTCTCACTCTCCATCTCCCTCCCAGGTCTTTCTCTCTCTCCCTCTCCCTCTAAGGTCTCTCTATCTCTCACTCTCCATCTTCGTCTTATGTCTCTTTGTCTCTCACTCCCCATCTTCGTCTTAGGTCTCTTTGTCTCTCACTCTGCATCTTCCTCTTAGGTGATGACCAATGATATTTATATAGAGTGAATCCATTTCTTATTTAGACTGTAAAGAACTTATGAGGGTGATCCTTGAGACCTTAATACATGACAAAAAATAGAATAATAATTTCACTACCATAATATAATGGTAATCAAGAATAATAATAATTTCTAAATAGGGTGTATCGTACTATCCCCTGTCAATTATATCCTTATAAAAATATTTTTGTTGCGTACACACCAAGAATACAATGAAGTCCACCTTCAAATTTATAACAAATATTTGGTACAGTAAAAAGGGCATTTCACTTCATCTGATTGGAACAAAAACAAGCTCACATTATTTGTACTGTTGGAAAACACACTGTCCCTTGTCAATTATTTCCTTATGAAAAATGCTCACATTATTTCTAGTGTTGGAAAACACATTGTCTCCTTTCAATTATTTCCTTATGAAAGTTGCTCACATTATTGGAGTGTATTAAGACCTAAAATTTGTATTGCTACTTATTTTCGTAGTTTGATTTTGAAATAATTGAATGATTAGAGAAATTATTTTAAAAATATTTTGTGTATGAGGAAATTGTAGATTCTAAGAGGGTTAGGTTTATTAAGACTAAATTGAAGTGATATATTGCAATACGGTGGAAATAAGTATAAATGGAAAGGAATGGAGAGATGGGGATTATATAGAGAGAGAAATATAGAATAATTTTAAAGTTGAAGAGTCAAATTATAAAAATTGATTACCACTTATAATTGTTGAAAATTTTACAAAATTTGTGATAAAAGAATAAGGGTGTGAGGAAATATATTGAAGATTCTATAAGATGATAATTGGCTTAGACATAGTGTAGTAGATGAAGAAAAGGTGTCTAGATAAATAAGTGGATTAAGAGGAACCATGCAAGAATAATTGAGTATGGTAAGACAAATGAAAATTAAAGAAACATCTCAATTTGTATTAAAGGAAGAAGAGAAGTCAAAGAAAACATTTGAGAATGTAAATAGATACAAAATAATATTCCAAAGAGAAATACATAAAGATGGTGTTGGTACACCTTATAAAGAAGAAACTAAAGAAATAAGTAGTAGTTCATAATGAAATAAAAGAATAGATGAATATCAGATAGATGGAGGAAGATATGGTAGATGTAGTGAAAGATCCTTCATATGATCTTATTTTAGATGTGCAATAGGACATAGAGTATTTGAATGCTTCCAAAGAAAATGAAGTATTGGTAGAAGACCTGAAGGTTGTACAGGAGTTACAATGCTTATGAAGAGTCAAGCAGATGATAAATCACAATAAATAAATTAGATAGAGGTGAGTCATTGATCATGAAGAGTTTTGGTAAATAGTGATGGTATGGATAAAAAACTAGTACAAAGGAGAAGTCTATGTAGAACTATATGTAAGATTAAATATAAGTGTTATAAATTCATCATAAGCAATGGTAGTAAAGATATTTTAGCATCAAAAGAGATGGTTGATAAGTTAAAATTAAAAAGGTTAGAATATTCAAATCTATATAAAATTTCATAATTGTAGAAATAACATAAGGTGCTAGTAAGTGATCAATGTTTGTTAAAATTTATGATTATCATGAGGAATTATTGCATCATGTTAAAGGATATATTATTGTTGGGAATCTTGGCCATGGTAGTATGAGAATAAATTCACAAGTTTGTATAAAGAGAATACTTACACTATGATAAGATCCAAATAAAAAATTTAGATGTAGATATGTACCCCCAATATACAGTAAGTGATATGGAAGGGTAGGAGGTGAAGATGTGGTAAGGTATCCTAGGATGGGATGGATTGACACATAATCAAGAAATGATTGGTTTATGGGGCTTGATAGGTATATGATGGGGTTTGCATCATAGATTTCTATACACATCTTTATGAAAACATGGTCATGGGGGAGGATGGTATATGGTATATGGTATGATAGAGGAGGGGGGGTGGTGAAAATGGCTTGATCATGTTTTATAACACCCATTGTTTTCCAACCTTCAATTATTGTAATGAAAACCTTTTCTTATTTAAAGAGTACGAATGTAATGAAAGGTACTTTCAAAAGTTACCACAACTATTACATAGAGTAAAATTATGTTTCAATTTCCTCCTATGATGGAAAAAAATGCACAAAATTGTAGGTTAGAAAACGCAATGAGTTGTGCGTGATTTCATTTTGCTTATTATGAGCTTAAGGGTAGAGAGCTCGGGGAGGAGTTTAAAGTGGGGGATACATAAAACTAATAAAACTGACATGAGGGGTGACTAACCAAGGGATAGTGTGTTTTCCAACATTGCAAATTCATAAGGAAATAATTGACAAGGGACAATGTGTTTTCCAACAGTGCAAAT
The DNA here is from genome assembly GCA_007258455.2 of Sequoia sempervirens. Classification (NCBI taxonomy): domain Eukaryota; kingdom Viridiplantae; phylum Streptophyta; class Pinopsida; order Cupressales; family Cupressaceae; genus Sequoia; species Sequoia sempervirens. Next base: position 20,936 of record VDFB02135514.1, read on the forward strand.
AATGTGAGCATTTTTTTGTTCCTTGTTGGAAAACACACTGTTCCTTTGTTAGTTTTTTCCAATGTTGGAAAACACGTTGTCCCTTATTGGAAAACACACTGTCCCCTATTAGTTTTTTCCAATGTTGGAAAACCACATTGTCCACTGTTAGAAAACACATTTTCCCCTATTAGTTATTTCCAAAGTTGGAAAAAACACTGTCCCCTGTTAGTTATTTCTAAAGTTGGAAAAAACACTGTCCCCTGTTAGTTATTTCTAGACATCTTACAAACAATGTGTTTTCCAACATTGCAAACAATGTGAGCATTTTTCCTACACAAGGGATAGTGTGTTTTCCAACACTACAAATTTATAAGGAAATAATTGACAAGGGGTCCAGTGTGTTTTCCAACACTACAAATTCATAAGGAAATAATTGACAAGGGACAATGTGTTTTCCAACACTGTAAATAATGTGAGCATTTTTTTGTTCCCTGTTGGAAAACACATTGTCCCTTGTTGGAAAACATATTATCCCTTGTTAGTTATTTCCAATGTTGTTCTAAAATTTGAAGGTGGACTTCATTACATAACAGACAAGGGACAGTGTGTTTTCTAACACTGCAAATTCATAAGGAAATAATTGACAAGGGACACTGTGTTTTTTAACACTGCAAATAGTGTGAGCATTTTTTTGTTCCAATCATATCAAGAAAGTGAAAAACACATTGTCCCCTGTCAAGGGATAGTTGGAAATGTCATTTTTACTATAACCAAAGAGTTGTTCTAAAATTTGAAGGTGGACTTCATTACATAACTGACAAGGGGCAGTGTGTTTTCCATCAATGCAAAGTCATAAGGAAATAATTGACAAGGGACAGTGTGTTTTCCAACACTGCAAATAATGTGAGCATATTTTTGTTCCGATCAAATGAAGAAAGTGAAATTCCAGTTTTACTGTACCAAATAGTTGTTCTAAAATTTTAAGATACCGCTAGCGTGTTTTCCAACCTTTGGCTCACTGACAACCCACTGTGTTTTCCAACCTAAAATTATTTATTTATCTCTCAACTTCTCAAGAGTGGGAAGAATCTCTTCAATCAATACATTATCTATTTCATTCACTTTGTTCTACTTATTTTCAAGTGTTTTTGGGTCCCTATATCCCACAATCCATTTTGGATTCCTATGTCCCACAATCCACCAACATATCTCCCTCTCCTACTAAGTCTATTTTGTGTCCTTCTATCCCTCCCACCCTACCACACCCTCTCTCTCTCTCTCTCTCTCTCTCTCTCTCCCTAGAGTAGGTTTATTTTTATCCTTCATCATAGTGTGAGTATTCTCTTTATACAAATGTATGGATTTATTGATTTGGATATTCTAAAGATACTTATATAATTTAGTCTTGTATATATTTCTAAAGATACTTCTTCTTTTTACTAGTTCTTTATCGATACCATCATTGTTTAAAAAAAATATTTTCATAATCAATGACACACACAACACCCCTCTCTACCTCTCCCACCTTACATAGATCTCTCTCTCTACCCACCTCTCTCTATTATGTTCACCTTACCTCTCTCTACCCACCTCTCCTTATCTCCCTTGTTCCCTCTCTCTCTCCCTCTTTCCCACATTGGTACTCATATGTACTCATCATGGTTGAAGGTACTCTCATTGGTCCTCATATCCTACCTATCTACATGTGCTCCTTGGGATTGCCAAATATGAAATATATTTTTAATTTTTTGATTCAATTGATTTTATTTTGTGTCAAAGAAAGATATGAAGATCCCTACCACTCCATCCAAACTCATGGGATAAACTTATAAATTTATGTAAATTTCAAATATTAGAGATGTAATTAGATCTTTCAATTTTTATAAATTTCCACAAATATGTTACAACCAATAGGGTAGAATTAGAATTTTAATCCTAGAAAAAAATATTAAGAACCTTTGATATAAACATGATGGAAAACCATATAGTGACAATTATAATATATACATGGGTTGTATTCAATAAGAATCCATCTCTCTCACACACACATGAAAAGATGGAATCTACTTTGAAAACACTTGAAAAGAAATAAAAAAGGAATCCTCAACTTCTCAATAATGAGAAGAATCTCTTTAGTCAATATATTATCTATCTCATACACTCCTCCCATGCTACTTCGCTATACCGCTCCCTCCCCCATTCCTCTATACTTATCTCTATCACTCCTCTCTCACTATCCCTCCTAACCTTCCTCTCCCTCCCTTTGTCCATCTTTCGCCCCTCTCTCTCTCTTTCCACCTACCCCTCCCTTTATCACTCTACCTACCCCTCTCTCTACCTTTCCCTCCCCCCCTTATACACACACACACCCTCTTAGGCCTCTCTCTCTCTCTCTCTCTCTCTCTCCCTCTCTCTAGGTTTTTTTTGGTGGATGCAATCCTCTTGATTTTTTTTTTCTAGCCTTTGTTCGGTGGATGCAATCCTCCTCTCAAAAAATCTCCATGTCCTTCTATTCCACATCTAAAATAAGATCACATGAAGGATATTCCACTACATATACCATATCATCCTCCATCAATCTAATATTCATCTATTATTTTATTTTAGATAAGACTTTCATGTCTCCACCCAACTGATTCTCTTTTCTACACTTAGATCTAATTTCTCTTTTTCATTATCATTGGTTTTCAATTGTATTTGTTCCATGGAATTCTTAAGTTCAAGAATCTTTGACTTCATTTGTTCAAATCCACTTATAGAATCATCTCACTTTCTTTGCTTGCACAAATTCATATGCAATACAAAACCTCTTGAGTTTATCCACTTCTACATTACCTTTTTCCCATTGTATATATTGCACATGCACCTTCCTCAACTTGTCAAGAACATGAAGAATCTCTTCAATCAATACATTATCTACCTCATTCACTTTGGTGCATGGAGATGTTAGAAAAAGAGTGATTGCAAGAATCTAAGGTAGTTTAGAAGTTGAAGGTTGATATTAGGCACCTCAAGGCTCAATTTGGAAAAGTTCAATTTACCTATAATGATGTTGTAGAGCATTTTGATATATCAAAAGTGAAAGGTGTTATTGCACGACTTATAAAATTTTAAACTACATCAATGGTAAGTTTTGAAGGTGCCTTTCATTACACTTGTGTTGTGTAAATAACAAAAGGTCTTAATTACATTAATATTGTTTTCTAAAATTGGAGGTTGGAAAACATTGGGTGTTATGGAAAACAACTGTCCCTTGTCAATTATTACCTTATGAAAAGTTTTTATATCATATGCACTAAGAATGTAGTTATTGTTAGACCCATCATCCTCTTATGAGGGTGATCCTTGAGACCTTAATACATGACAAAAAATAGAATAATAATTTCACTACCATACCTTAATGGTAATCAAGAATAATAATAATTTCTTAATTGGGTGTATCGCACTATCCCCTGTCAATTATATCCTTATAAAAAGTTTTTTGTTGCATACACACCAAGAATACAATGAAGTCCACCTTCAAATTTATAAAAAATATTTGGTATGTAGTAAAAATGGCATTTCACTTCTTCATCTGATTGGAACAAAAAAATTCTCACATTATTTGTACTATTGGAAAACACACTGTCCCTTGTCAATTATTTCCTTATGAAAAATGCTCACATTATTTCCAGTGTTGGAAAACACACTGTCTCCTGTCAATTATTTCCTTATGAAATATGCTCACATTATTGGAGTGTTGGAAAACACATTGTCCCTTTTCATATATTTCCTTATGAAAAGTTTTTGATTTGTACACACCAACAATGTAATGAAGTCCACCTTAAAATTTTAGAACTATTTGGTACAGTAAAACTAGAATTTCACTTTCTTCATTTGATGACTGCTCACATTATTTGCAGTTTTGGAAAACACACTGTCCCTTGTCAATTATTTCCTTATGAAAGATGCTCACATTATTGAAGTGTTGGAAAACACATTGTCCCTTGTCAGTTATGTAATGAAGTCCACCTTCAAATTTTAGAACAACTCTTTGGTTACAACAAAAATGACATTTCCACTGTCCCTTGACAGGGGATAGTGTGTTTTTCACTTTCTTGATATGATTAGAACAAAAAAATGCTCACATTATTTGCAGTGTTGGAAAACACACTATCCCTTGTCAATTATTTCCTTATGAATTTGAAGTGTTGGAAACACACTGTCCCTTGTCAGTTATGTAATGAAGTCCACCTTCAAATTTTAGAACATTGGAAATAACTAACAGGGGATAACGTGTTTTCCAATAGGGAACAAAAAAATGCTCACATTATTTGTAGTGTTGGAAAACATATTGTCCCTTGTCAATTATTTTCTTATGAATTTGCAGTGTTGGAAAACACACTGTCCCCTGTGTGGGAAAAATGCTCACATTGTTTGCAGTGTTGGAAAACACACTGTCCCCTGTGTTGGAAAAGTGGACAGGGGACATCATTAGAATGTAAGATGTCTAGAAATAACTAACAGGGAACAGTGTGTTTTCCAACATTGGAAATAACTAACAGGGGACAATGTGTTTTCTAACAAGGGATAGTGTGTTTTCCAACATTGGAAATATGATTAGAACAAAAAAATGCTCATATTGTTTGCAGTGTTGGAAAACACACTGTCCCCTACATAGGAAAAGTGGATAGGGGACATCATTAGAATGTAAGATGTTTAGAAATAACTAACAAGGGATAGTGTGTTTTCCACTTTCCAACATTGGAAATAACTAACAGGGGACAATGTGTTTTCCAACATTGGAAGTAACTAACAGGGGACAGTGTGTTTTTCACTTTCTTGATATGATTGGAACAAAAAAATGCTCGCATTGTTTGCAGTGTTGGAAAACACACTGTCCCCTATGTAGGAAAAGTGGACAGGGGACATCATTAGAATGTAAGATGTCTAGAAATAACTAATAGGGGACAATGTGTTTTCCAATATTGGAAATAACTAATAGGGGACAGTGTGTTTTCCAACATTGGAAATAACTAATAGGGGATAGTGTGTTTTCCAATAGGGGACAGTGTGTTTTCCAACATTGGGAAAAACTAACAGGGGACAGTGTGTTTTCCAACAGGGAACAAAAAAATGCTCATTATTTGCAGTGTTGGAAAACACATTGTCCCTTGTCAATTATTTCCTACACAGGGGACAGTGTGTTTTCTAAAATTTGAAGGTGGACTTCATTACATTGTTGGTGTGTACAAAACAAAAAAAATCATAAGGAAATAATTTACAAGGGATGGTGTGTTTTCCAACACTACATATAATGTGAGCATTTTTTTGTTCCAATCAAACGAAGAAAGTGAAATGTCATTTTTACTGCACCAAATTTTAAATCCCTTATAATTTTTTGAAATAGTTTTCAATATCTTTGAAAGAATTATATCTTCCTCTTCTTGCTCATCCACAATTTGTTTGATAAAGAGTGCATTCTCTAGATTGCTTATTTTTCTTTAAATTTCTTAATCATAACTTTAATCATATATAAGTTTATTAACTCTTCTATCTTCTTTTATATGTCCAACCAATCCACACATTCCTCATCATCTCAAACATTTCTTTTATCCTTATAAAAAATATTAACTACATGTTCGAATCTACTCACTCTTCATGAAGACATCTTATCTATATATTACAATGCAAAATACCTCATGTTCAATGAACTATTTACAAAGTCCCTTGTAAATTACCTCAAATTTGATGGTATGTTTAAAGTATTCCTTTTCAAACTATCTTAGGTTCAACAATATATTTACAAGCATACTTCTCTTAACACCTACCCAATTATAAATATTAGAATATATAACTTAAAATACAATTCCAATGGATTTCCTTCCTTGTGATTTAAAACCACTAGATACCATGTGATAGAATTATGACTAGAGGATCTAGTTAAGGATTATCCAACCATACAATCAATTACACAAACACTCACAATAAAATTTGATGGCATAATAAATTAATAAAAATATGAATTATTAATTCATATAATTACATTTACTTTCTTGCCTCAAGGGATTACAACATGAGACCTCAACCTTTAAGGAATCACATACACAACCACTATATAGATTGTAATCTTTTGAATTGATATGTGACACAATACTCTTCACAATGTGCTACTAATATTTTCCCTTCCATCAATCGGAAAAGGGCATGTTGGGAGGCCCATCTTCTAAAAAAAATCACATTCCTAAACAAGATAAGAATATCAAATTAGACTATAATAAATCTTATGAGAAATAGTAGATTGAATCCAAATAATAAGACCAAAGTGGGCTTTTGATTGGGTTTGTTTCTTTACCTTTAGCCAAGAGGGCACATTAGTTCTATATTCAATTGTAGTATCAAACTTCTCCTCTTGCCCATTTATAGATTTGGCTCCACAAGGTGTGAAACTTTCTATTGCTGACAATACCTGTAAAAATAAAGATTCATTAACCATTCCACCACTCCTTATGTCACAACCATAAAAATTAGATAATTGAAGAGAGAAATGGGCATTTTGTGTACCTTTATCTACCAATTTTTTTTAACCCATTCTAAACAACATAGACCAACAATAGTATGATCAACTCTATTATCCACTTTCACACATTAACATCATACTATATTCTCGTGCCAAAATGCTATTCACAATTCAACAAACATATAATCACTATGTAGTAAATTATTAGGGTAAGCAAATTCAACAGATAACATTAAGCAAATTGAATCAATCAGAATCATTAATTACAAAAAGGTTGCCTAAAACACAACCAAGCTTTTGAAAATGGGGAAATTTTTGGGATATTAAAAAATCTGAGAAAATTATAAAAATACAGAAAAAGTTTGTGGGTAAGTTTTTCATGAATCAGGTTTTTGGAAAAAAATGTGGTTTATTTGAAGAAAGTCATCTGCACATTTTTCTCTACTTTTATGAAATTTTCAATGTCTTTTAGTTTCTTAATTAATTGATTTTTTTTGTTTTTTTAGTTCCATTATATATTGAATGTTCCTTTAGTCTACTGTAACCTAGCACTGCATTTTATAGTCCCATTGACCTAGTTGGTTATCTGTGGACATTAACATTTTTTTTAATTTCTTTCTTTCTGGATGTAGTTGTACTGAAATGTATGGTTTGCTTATAGGCTTCATCATGAGTCAATTGGTGTCTGGCTTGATGGACATAACCTCCTGGAAACGTATGGTTTACTTATAGACTTTGTAAGATTTAAAATATAAATGCAAAATTGGTGTCCATCTTCATGGCGATTACTTTAGAACAATCGATTTTCTAAAGATTCTACATATTTCATACAAAAAGTTGGCAAAAAGTCACGTAAAGACAATGTTTTTCAGAAAAGTGGTCTGAGTCTTAGAAAAGTGGTCTAAGTCTTCTTTTCCAAATGTTCTCCAATGGGGGAACAAATGAAAAAATAGCCAAATGACAAATATTGGCTATAAAATTTTGTCCCTACTAACAAGTGAATAACACATACAGTTGAGCCAAGGTCTATGTGCATTTCATTCATTGTTGCAACTCTGTGCATATCATATTCTTAATAGACATCAAGAATCAAGATTTTTATAGTTCATGCGATTAAATTGACAAACTTCTTAAAAAAATTGTCTTTGTTTTGTAAATCAAAATAAAAAATATTTGAAATCACATGAGAGAATCCATCATCAAAATGAAATAAATAAATCACATAAAATAGGAATTCATGTGATGCCAAAATTAATGAATAAATATCATTCCAAACCAAAAATAAATACATACAAAACCAGATCTAACAAAAAGCTCAAACCCATACAAAACCAAATCTGTATAGAAGGCTCAATTAGAAAATAAATACATTAAAAGAGAAACTCGATATTTCAAATCTGCATAGCAAGTTTGAACCTTACTTGCAACTTGTGCAAATTGGTTCACATGATCGACAAATTATGGCACATCCAGACTATAATGTTCTGTTTTCACCTCCGTCTCCTCCGACCACCACTGATGCAGTCCATGCGAAAACCTAAACTCCTTTTGCTTGCCGCCATTAATGAACACGTTTGCAGAGGGCACAAGGTGGTGGGGCTCAGGATTCTTCCCCAACGACCTCATAATTGAATTCACAATTGAGTTGTGTGCAGAGTTGTTCAATCTGGCCCTACAATAATGCAAATAATTACTTGACATGGGATCAAATACATTGACGTAAAGATTAGGGCACCCAAAAATATGTGTTTTAAACATATCTCCATATTTACTCTGCCTTTTCTGCACAAAGCCATTGATGTTTGTGAGAAACTCTTTGGTTTCTCCAAAAAAAATTCACCCCTATGGTGCCAGGAGGTAGACACTTATTAACCCCACAACATATCTTAAAAACTTTGCTAAAAAAATTACATTAGCAATAACAAAATCAAAGTTATGTATACCTTTATTTGCATTTTTTAAATTTTGCTGAGAGTTGCAACGTTCAGCATAGGTGTGGATCTGGGCATAAAAGAAATCTGCCATTCAATTTAACCCTACGCCCCTACAACAACGAGGTAGGAATCGTCAGTAAAAGGATTTAAGATAAAATTTTAGATCTACGAACAACAAAAATCAGCTTTACATAATCTTTAAATTATTCAGAAATTAACATATTGTGTTGTAGATGATGATGGAGGGGTTGGCATTGTGGTTTGACAGTCTATCCGCCATATTCCTCCTTGCATGAAAAATGTATTTTTGGAATGCATCCATGGGATATACAACAGGGCCATTTCAAATTTCAAATGTCTCGCCTTTAAAATTGCCGCTCTTTTTAAAACTACTTTTTTAAAAACTTTTGGAACGACCGCCGTCCATTAGAAACTATCATTTGTCTCCATATCTGTCTGTCATGCATTTTGTCTAGCGTTGGGATGGGGGATGTGATGTTATGTTATATGTTACATACATAGGTGCTTTTTGTCTACGAGTTAGATTTCTCCCAACAAAAGGTAGTTACATAATTATAATTATTTAATGTATTATAAAAAGTTAAAACATGCAATTATAATTATTAGTTTATGTGATAGGTTACTATTGCAATCATTCATTTTTATTTCTTTTATTCAATTGACCAATCATATTTGCATAATTTAAATATATTTCTTTTTATTTCTATAGTTTACATTCTATAACATATTTTTTATATTTTGAAATATCATTTATCTCTTTTTCTATTGGTCAGAGTAGCTCTTTAATTCATTTTTCTTTAAATTTTTTTTGAGAAATTAAATGATCAAAATTATTTTGACTAAGACATTATAATTAATGCATTTGAGAAGGTGCTGGAAGGAGAAGCTGTTGGCGAATTAGTTCATAGGGTTTATCACAACTCTTCAATTTTTCCCGCTCGAGAACAGTAAAACTTTCTCAATGGTGGCCTGAGTCTAAGGAAGCCCTACAACCTCGATACTTTTAGATTTTGTTTCCTGGAAACAATGTAGGAAGGTTTTCGTTCACGTCATTTAAATAAATTTCTGTTGTGTTAAGTTTCCTACTTTTATTGCAAGCTTTGCCTGTTTTTTATAACGACATCTTTGACAACAAGACATAATTTGTGTAAATTTTTTAGATAAGTTACTTTCCATGGTTTAGTGAATTTTATTTTTTTGGAATCTTTATGCTACCGGATTATTTTTGTTGTGTTTTATTTCATTTGAACATAATTATGTTGCTATATGTTAAATGAAGGGTTTGTTGCAGATCGAAGCATCACTTTTGCAGGTTCAGGTTCTTGAAATTTACAGGAAATTAGGATTGAAATGGTTTCTGTGATGTTGTCTATTGATCTATTTTGGTGTTGGTTGTTGCAAAGCTTGTTACGAAAATGACAAAGATTTTGGGGTCGAGCGTCGTGTTGAAGTTCCAGCTGCCAACCGAGGATCTAGATACCTTGGTTTCCATAAAATCCGATGAGGATTTAGAAAACTTGTTGGAGGAATATGAGAGGCTGGAGGTGAAAGTGCAGGCGTTTCTTTTCCCATTAAACCCTAACGTGGTTGTCTGTGGAACAACCAATGACATGGATCAGAACATCGAGGAGAGGTCCAAAACTAAGGCCATCCCTAAAAATTATATCTTGAGAGATTTGCAGACAAGTATGATTCACAACTTCCTCCAATTTTGCTGACATGCCAGATAATTCATTTGCATCTTATGCTATAAATTTTTGAAAACCCTTGGACCAAGTTTAGGCTCAGAGTTTGTTGTTGAATAGTGGCATTAGAGTCTGTTGCTGGATCAATAGTGCATCTAAAAGTTCATCAGCCCGGAGCAGTATATCTGCACCGCTGATTGCTTCCCTACTAGTTTATGTGTTGTTCCTTTTATTTTCAGACTTAAACTTCAAGCCAAACACATTAGAGATGACAGTCTTGCTGCTAAATGTATCCAAGCTATTTGGCGTAGTAGGCATAATTGTTGTTGCAACCAACACCTTTTCCCTTATTTGATTTCACAGAAAGAGATTGGATCCTTTCAAGAATCCAATTAACGAGTCACAGGATCTGCCAGCAAGCTTTCTGATAGATAGAGATGATAATCTATTTTCTCCTTTATTTTTAAAGCTCACCACAATACTATGATTCTTCACTTCTGACAAAATGGTGGTGAATAATGCACTGCTACTAGTTCAAACTGATAAAATCTCAGCACTCAAATTCACCAATAGGAACTGCTCTGAATGTTTATGAATCCACATCATCCGCCTTACACTTGAACAAGAGATGGGTGGATGACATGTATGTTAAAGGCATTGAGATTGGCAATGCACGGATACCACTACCAATGTTTTTTCATCAGCAGAATCCATCTATTGCTTGAGCATGAGATTGTAGATGGATGTAAAAACATCAAGAGTGGTACTGATAATTGATGTTACCTATTGGTTAATTTGAGAACAAAATTTTATATGATTTGAGCTATTAGTCTATTATTTGAGGGCGCTTTCTACTTTGCTTTGCATTTTGTGCACTGCTTCCTCTGCCTGCACCTTGGTGACTTCACCAAGGGTTTCATCAGAGTTTTTGAGGTATTTTCCTTTCCTTATTTGCGGGTTCTTTTTAGGGTTTTGCAGTCTAAATAAAATCTTTTGTGAAGCAACTTTCTTTTGTCAGAGCGAGTTTTTTTTGGGAAAGGCTTTCTGTGTCCTTATCTTTTAAGTAGGGTCTATCTTTGTTCTCTTGAGCATGATGGAATTCCAAGTTATGTATTTAATTTTATGAGTTTTTTTTAAGCTTTTTGTGCTCTTTCCCTTTAAATATGGTGTATGTCTTGTCTTTTTTTGGTTTAGTTTTAACTCTTTTTTGGGAAAGGCTTTCTGTGTCCTTATCTTTTAAGTAGGGTCTATTGGCAGATGCTTCGGCAGCGACTGCTGTGCATAAGAAAGGTACGGCCTCCATGGCTGTTACTTCCACCTTTGTCATTGATGTCATTGCATTCTTCGCTTTCATCCTTTTCTAAGGAATTCATTACATGATATTTTCATTTTAGGGGAGATTTTTCATGATGGATTGTTCAGACTCTTTCTTATAGTTTGGAGCTAGGGCTAGTTAATTTAGTTTGTCATTTCTGTCATTTACTGATACATTTTTGCGTATATAATTTTGGTTGTTGATTATTGTCTACACTCAGCTATTGTTTGATCTTGCATTTAAGGAAGAGGGTTTGTTATATATTTTATAATAGGTAAATCTCGATTATTTGAGCTTTCCATAGTGTGATTCAATTTTAATAGACAGTATTATATACATTTTTCAGGACTTAAATTGTTCTTGGCCTGTTCTCTATAGTATAATGTCGTTTACATTTAAACATAAATTTGCATTTATTTTGTGTGTTTCAGGTTCTTTTGGTATATAGTTAGTGTGAGATGCTATTCTGCTAAATTCTTGAGAAACACGCTTTGAATCTTTTTCATAAAATTTAAAATATTTGATTCGTCTGTATTTTTAAAAATTTGATGCTTCTTGCCATACTTTTTCTCAGAGAGTGATTATGAAATTAGCTTGTTTTCTTTTGTTTTTGTAAATCTTGAAATCAGATGCAGATTTATGGGATACTTTCCTTGTGAATTAAACCCTGATACAGATGATGGGAACTTGAACTGCTTGTTCGATGAGCTTCCTCTGTCTCATACAGTGGGAGAGGCTTTGGAAAATTTTAGGCCGGCAAATGACATTATGGAAGAGAGTGATTCGTATAAGTTGCACTTTGATATGCCAATGTGTTTGAATCCAAATTCACATTAGTACATCATTTGGTAATTTGGTTGTCATTATTATCTAAATAGTTTTATTCTTACCAAACCCCATTCATAAAAATTGAACCCCATATTATAGGAAGAAAATGAATGCTTAAGGAATATTTTATTAAAAGATAGGGAACAGGGTATGCAAACCTTGAATCAATGAAAACCTATAATAACAAGCTCCAACAACAACCTCTTTTCCTATTGTCATTTTTGTCATGCTCTATTGAGCTTCTTTAGAAATAATGAAGCGGTAATGTGATGAATCTTTATTCAAATTTCATAGGGGACGTTTGTGAAGTTGAATCTCTTTTCAAATTGTATTGACAGACCGATAAGTTTGAGACCTTGAAATTTTTGTAACATTTGAGATGCTTCTAGCCTATCTGGTAGGTATTAGGAACTCACAAGGAATATTTTAATTTATGGTTGTTCTTCGAATTTTGATTTTAGTATTGTCAAATCTGACATATTTTTTATCATCTGGAATTCAAAATTTTAAAATAAAAACCTAAACCAAGTCTATGTAAAAATAAAACACACTATCCATGAGTTCTATCAGGAGAAAGCACTTTACTAAATAGTTTTATTCTTACAAAACCCCATTCACAAAAAGTTGGACCCCAAGTTACAGGTGGAAAAGGAATGCTTAAAGCATGTTTTATTAAAAGGTAGGGAACAGGGTACACAAACCCTGAAACAATGAAGACCGACAGCAGCAAGCTCTTTTTTGTGTCATTTTTGGCCTTATCCGCATTCGGTAGGGGCAGAGGGACCGGTTTGGGGACGGGGAGACGGCGGGGGGACGGCGGCGGGGGGGTGGCGCTGATATAGTTAAACATATACTTATAGTACTTGAAAAACTAGTTTTGAAAAGATGTATAATAGTATAGCAGTATAAGAATTACATTTCAAATGAAACTATAGGAAATTAGTAAATTTATAACATGGCAAAATTTGAAATACTAAATCTAAATACAAAGATATTTGAATGCTAATTGCTAAATAAAATTTACCAAATGGAATTGTCAAATTGGAGATTTCTATTATATCGCCAAAGGCCCAAATATGAATAACGTTGATGATATGACAAAGTCTATAAAGATGATTAATTGATTACATGATTCATCATTAGTTCATTACAATAAGTAGCATTACAAAATGAAAACTGAAAAGACAAAATGCCAAAATGTCGAAACTCAAAATGTAGTGAATGGAGGCCTCTAATCATCTCCAAACTCCCCATCACTGGAACTGCTGGACTCCACATGGTCAAGATCCCTCAAGCTCACACCAACCAGCCCTGCATCTGAAGTGGTAGGATCATCCTCATCAATCTGTGAAGGCTCCTCTGGCTCCACATCCCATCGTGCCGCTGGACTCTCCTTGTACACAATTGTCTTGCGGTCCATGAGACGCAAAGCACTGTGTACAGCCACAAGCTTCTCTGCTCTCTTAGAGGTAAGTCTGTTCCTCTTAAGAGAGTGGATGAAGCTATATGTAGACCAGTTCCTCTCAGCAGCTGAAGAACTGGAAACCTGGGATAGCAGACGAATAGCTAGAGTGGTGGTCAAAGATTTCGAACCATGACAATTCCACCACAAAAGTGGGTCCTCCTGTGCCATAGAAACTATATCCACCTTTGCTGCATCTGAATAGCCTCTAAGAGTGGCAAATCTGGTCCACTCAGTGCGAATTGTGCTGGCATCTGTAGAATCATACATCTTCTCTATGCACCTAAAGAAACCTGCCTTCACCTCATCATCCTGAATCGGTGTCACTCTACCTGGTCTAGCCATGTACCACTTAGGATTCAAGGCAAAGGCAGCCATATGCAAAGGAGTGTTCAACTTGTCCCATCTGCGCTGAATGATTGGCCGGATGTGCTCATTGTAGAATGCTAGAGAGGGGTCCTTCACTTGCACAGCAGCCCTCATCTGGTCAAGCATAGAGTCAATGCACTCATACACCTCTCCAAGGTTAGGTGCATCCCCATCCCCATATCTGATAACCTGGAATACTGGAGAAATGATGGAGACAATGTATTTCGCATCAGTCCAAAACACATCACTCTTCACTATCTCCTTCACCCTTCTCCCCTGTGCTGTCTTGGCCTCGGCCCACCTATTCCACTCATTAGTCATAACCATGACTTGCAATGCCTCTTGCAACTCAATCATTCTCTCCAAGAGAATGAAATATGATGCATATCGGGTCTCCACCGGTTTCAAGAACTCCTTCTTCGCGAAGGTCCTGAAGAGTGCATGGGAAGTGTGGTGGTTGCAGATAAACATCTGCACATCTCTCGCATCAGTGACCACTCCTCTAATCCAATCAATCTTCCCCATGTCCTTGAGTGCATTGTTCATGGCATGCACACAACATGGGGTCCACCAAATATGTCTATAGGCTGCCTCAATGAGTTTCCCTGCTGCTTTACACACATGGGCTGCATCTGTGATTACTTGGACCACATTTTGTGGCCCAACCTCCTCAATAGCCTCCCTGAGGAGATGAAACTGAAAATCAGCATCTTTGCGATGCCCTGTACAATCAACTGCTCTAAGGAAGTATGGGCCCTCTGCACATGTGACCATGATGTTGATGAGTGGACGATGGCTAATGTCCGTCCACCCATCCATAACTATACTGCACCCAGATGCCACCCAACATGCCTTCATCTTCTCCATCAAAATATTGATCTTGGAATAGCACTTATCCAAGATCGAGGTCCTCATTTTTGTCTCACCTGGTGGCACATATGATGTTCCTCCCTTAGCCACCATAGCCATCATCTCCCTATAATAAGGAGACCGTGTAACATGAAATGGAATTCCATTGGCAAAAAAGAACTTGCCAATGGATTCATCTATCTCATCTCTCAACTGCACATTAAACATATTAGCTATGGGGTTACTTTGTGATGTCTGCAACTTGCGTTTCCCTGTGGCTGTCCCCCTAGCGACACTAGAAGTGGAAGTGGATGAAGTTCCAAACATCATTCCTCCCGTCTGAAAAGTATGTGGCACTGATGCATGCTGGATTTGCTGAAGGGCTGCCCTACCAGTCAAAGTAGTAGGGACTGAAATATTTGTGTCCTCTGGAATGCCCCAAAGCTTGTTAAACTCCATTCTATATTTTATATTTTTAGCCTCCTTCAAAAACTTACAAGGCTCCACACCTTTTCCTGTCCAAAAAAGAAAGTGTGCATTCACTCGAGTGATGCTACCAAACCATTCCATATGACAAATGTTGCACTTCCACTTCCTTGTTCCCCCACCTGAACTTGATGTGCTTTGTATGCTTGTAGCAAACTGTTTCAGAGGAGACTTCGGATCAAAATGACCCCTAGCAAACTCTGCCAAAGTTTCTGAAGGGCAACCTGTACTAGCTGCTGCACTCGCTATGGAACTAGATTGGGCTGCAGGATCAGCCCCATGGTCATCCCCCTCATTCTCAGGTTCAAAATCTGAATCATGTTCACTATGAGAGTGAATTTCCATGTCATCCCCACTCATGTCTTCGGTGCTCATCGTGAAAGTGACACTGCATTTCACAAAATTAAAATAAAATCAGCCTACTTTAACAAATTGAAACAATGAACATTGAAAATTGAAATAAGTTAACAAATTTGAAATTTTACTTTGCAGTTTGCAAATAGAAATTAGAAAATAAAAAGGATTTGAGAAATAGAAAGGATATGAGGAAAAAAAAGCAAGCTCTATAAGCAATATAAATAAGTAATAACTAATAACTAATAGTATTTGAGAAATAGAAAGGATCTGAGGAAAAAAAATTTAAAAAAGCAAGCTGTTTACACTTTAACAGTTTAACTTTAAACTTTAATATTAAAATTTTAAAATAAAAAAATTGATGTTGAATCTTGAGGGCAAAATGATGAATGATTCAATCATCTTCATCATTTTGCTCTCAAGATTCAACATCAAATCTGATTTTGAGTCTTTGAGATGAATAAGAAAAAAAGAAAACAAGTTTAAAGTTTAAACTAAGAAAATAAATTTTAAAACAAAAACTTGAAAAACAACAAGAAATTTGAAAAAAACTTCAAAAACCCTACCTTGTGCTTGAAAAATCTCTCCAAAATGAAGTAGAATCGTCTTCCTCCTCTTCTTCTTGCTCCTTCTCACTCCTATCACACTTGCAATCTTTATTTTCACCCCTTCAATCAGACTTCTTCACTGTTTTTCTTCTTCTTCAGCTGGCTGCAAAAAAAAATCAGTCTTTGAATGTGATTGAAATGATCAAATCTTAATGTTTTCATTGTTTTGTGTTGTTTTAGAGGAAGGGGTGGGGCCCACGCCAACTTAGGGCAACAAGAAAATAAATATAAACTAAAAATTTAAGTTAAAATTTGATTTATGCGTCCATTGACGCGTCTCAAGACGGGAGACGGCTAGGCGTTTCCCAGCCTCCCGAGAAACGCCTAGACGTCTCCCCAGGAGACTTGGAGACGTCTACACGTCTCCAAGTTGGAGACGTGGAGACGTCTCCGTCTCCGGCGGCGCTCTGTGGCGGTGGCGGGACGGCGGGGGACCAAGTACCCGTCCCGTCCCTCCCGTTTCGAAGCGGGTCATATTTTGGGGGAAACGCGTCCCGTCCGAAAAGTTGTATTTGACCAGTACAACATGAACTTTTATGGTCAATTTGATGTTTGCAAGTTTATTGTTTAGGTAGCTAGTGCTGTCATTTTATATTAACACACCTATTTTGTGTCATCACAATGCCTTTGAAGATGCATGACCTCATAAAAAATTATTACTTCTTTGCAATCTTCCACTTCTGCAAAATCATATCATTTTAAAAATAGCTGGCATGAGAACTTCTAGGCAAACTAAATTCTATCAGTCCATTCAATTTTTGCATCACTCATCAACCCCATTCATCGTTGTTTCTGCTTCTAGTTCTATAGAAGTTCCAATATTTGTACTAAATCACAATCCACTCCCTTTACTATCCATTTGTGATAAATTTTTATATCTCTTGTTCGATGCAATATTTGAATTTAGCTTTTCTTCCATATATTGCTCATATGTATATCACTCCTCTCTAATCTAGGTTCCTTTTTATGTCTATGTTCTTTCTTGTGACATTTCTTATTGTGCTTGCTAATATCCTCTATAGTTTACCACGGGGTTGTGGTTCAATGTTATATAGTTATACATTTTCGGTCAGAGGTTGACTCTCGCTAGTGACTCTGCAGTTTGCAGGAACTATGGCACCCAAGAGATTTTTGTATCCATCCATTTACCTAAAAATATTCCTTATAATTTGTGAATTTAATTGTAAGTTGCCTTACACATCCTTTGGTCATAGGTTCCAAGTCATACTAGTGATCCCCCAATAACTATGGCACACAGGATGTATGTAAGAATCCATCCAGTGAAGCAGTTTGTTAGCAGAGGTTTACTTCTCTTATATACTTATCTATTATTTTCTATGGAGTGAAGACTTTTGTTGGAGAAACTGGTTCAAGCTCATCAGCCCCGACAACTAGCTATGGTGTCGGTTCTTGAACCGGTTGTACTGCATTCCTTGTGTTCTCACTACTGCTCGTGCCTCAGCCTTAGCCCCTGCTATTAGTGGTGTCGAGTCTACTATGGAGGAAATCCACAAACCATAGTATTTTGTGCTCATTTATAACTGCAATTGTTGCAAAATGATTGATTTCAATACACTACTATTTTTTATCCTAACTCATGCTATTATAAGGCTTACAATAGAAGACTTTTGATGGAGAATTCCAAATATTAACTCGACTAAATCATGTAAAACTCGAGTCTAATTTTAATAGATAGAATTAGGATTATTTTCTAAAAAGGATTTAGAAACTTTCTTGACAGGTAGGTGTATTGAAATGTGATTCTTTTTCTTCTTTGAAGTATTCTATCTATTAATTATTATTTTTTTTACAGTATTTTTAAAATAAAAAATTTAATATTTTGATTGTTGCTATTATATAACTTTATGTGCAGGAATCTATTTTTTGTTTACTATAGTTTCTTGTTATATTTTTATAAGAAATGTTATTTTAAAAAAAAAATATTCATTTTGTTTAAAAATGTGAAATAAAAAATATTTGTAAATACTTGATGTACCACCAACAATCTAGTTCTTCATAGACATTGAGGTGCAAATAATATGTAAAACATTAATAGTTTTCAATTCATGAAATGAAAAAGTGTGAAATATTTTTTAATATTCAACAAGATGAGATGCCTCCAAATTTTCTACTTCTCAATGTTGCACATTCATGGGTTTCCATTGCCTATTGTCTTACCATTGTATTCAATGTTTTTTACCAAAAATATAGAAAATTTCTATTGTAACAATTCAATTGTTGAATGGATTTCTAGCGTCTACACAATTTTTTATTTTTATTTTGGCAATTCTTAAGATATTGAAATATCATTATGGCTCAATATTAAAAACACAAATTATAATACTACTATGATACATATTTTCATCATGCTTGTATTTCCAAAATTATTATAAATACGGTGAGGATATATTTGAATTAAAGTATCCTTAATAATTTATAATACTGTTATTTATATTTCAAGAAAATACTATGTGGGCAAGTATTCTTTTTATATGCTAATGGATTAATTAATTACAAGGTGTTTTCCATTTAATCTCTAGTGATATGAGCATTTATTTCTAATTATGTAGTAATAAAAAATATGCATTTAAATTAAATATTTGGACCATCAAAAGATATTGTCATGGGTCCATATAAAATATTGGGTCTCATGCTGGGAAAAACAACTTTCAACTATGGTCTTCTTCCCCATAAGGTAATGTTTTCAACTCTTCACCATAAAAACTAGAGCATATAATTCCTTGTCATAGATGTATTTTAACATGTGACCCTTAAATGTTTTTAAATGATAACATACAAGCCTTACCCTTTCAACAATGTTTCACTCATAGCATAACTAATTGCATCCATCTTTTCCTTTTAAGTTATATTTAAATTATGTAAAGTAAGGACTAGTGTCATACTCATCTTTTCTACAACTCAAATACACACTACTATCTATTTCCCTATGGAAGTTCCTTCCTTTTCCTATTACTTGTAGGAAATGACAATCCAAACTAAAAATAAATGACTAACAACTATATTTAGTCCGCTTCTTTGGCAAAATATCTTTTTTTTTTTGCTTACCTAAAAGCTTTTGGCTTGAATTCTTCTTTAATCTCCTTTGCATATATTAAGTGCTTCATCGCTAGAATTCATTGGCAGGAGCTCGACCCTTGCGTCACTTGTTTTTAATAATTAACTTATAAAATATATAAAAAAATGTCAATTTTAATATAATTTTATTTAGTGAAGTACAATTTTTTAATTTTTGATACTGAAGATGAGTATTTTATTATTAATATTAACAAAACTACAAACATTTGCTAAGCAGGGATTTTAGATATCCATCTCCAAAAAATAGCCCAAGAACCACCAAACTAGCAAAATTTATCTACGGAGGACCAACCTACAAAAAAACTCTCAACCCTACCATTCCCATAGTTACCCCCAACCAAAATTAAAGAAGAGAAAAATGGCCATTTTAATGGCAATGCTGCGAACAGAGCACCACCCATGCTACAAAAAAAACTATAAACCAATCCCACACAGACCAGAAAAAACCTCGAACCGAAGCCAAACTTATAGAAAACCATTAGATTTTGCAAAGGCCTCAAAATCCTTTGCCCATTCAACGCCACCGGTCACCAACAACTTGAAAAATTTCTTCAGAAACTCCACAACCACTGCCAGTATCATTCGATGCCTCATGAGGCCCAGACAACGCAAATCCAGGAGAAAAGGATAAATCTTTACAGTTTCATTCGGGCATTGAAGCAACTCCAAATCGAAAGGCCTCAGGCAACCCTTGCCTTCAATCACTGCTCTAAGAACCTCATCCACCCCTTCCACCAAATCTTTCTTGAACATCTTTACTAATAGCACCTTCAACTCTGCCTTAGGAACTTTGTTATCCAGGAGAGAAGCCAAAAAATGTGAAGAAACGTGCAAATTATCCCTCCCATACTCCTTGCCTTCCAAATGATCGGAGCCCAAAATCATCTTGACGGCCACGACAACCAAGGGATCATTGTTGAGTAGAATGTGCTTCAACCTTTGATCCGAAACCTCCCTGAAGGAAGCCTGTCGCGCCTTCGACCACAAAGAAATCAGAGTATCCGCACCAAATCTCGCCAATCCATCCATCGAGACTTCAATTACGAATTTAGAACACTTCGCCATCGACACCCCTACACTGCCCGCACCCAGAAGGAAGGAAGGAAGGAAACTAACAGCCACCACCCACACCAGCACAGAAAATAAACTCAACAAACCTTGATACAAACCATCAATAAATATTAACTCCATTCACAAGGTTGTCACCACCCAAAATGAATGGTACACCACCAAACGTGCAAGATGTCCTTGCCATGAGGAGTAAATCCCTCAGGCGATATATGCACTCAACTCTAAACATTGGTTTGGGGTGCCAGAGCTGCCTCTAGCTAGCCTTCGTACAGCTGTGACAAGACTTCCAATACCATCACTTGCCATGATAAAATTCCACTCAAACCACCTAACACCAACCCTGCCACCGTGGCAACAAATGCCACCACCCCTCCGCCAGCTTGGAGAGTCGCTTGCCCTACCTCCCACACAAAATTTATTATTTTATATATCAAATAATATAATAATTTATTATTTAATTTACATAATTAAATAAATCTTTCAATAACATAAAATAAATAAATAAATGATAGTGTAAATTAATAAAAATAGTTTTAGAGTAAAATAAATATAATAATATTATTTTAAATATAAATTAGATTGATTTTATAATTGTATATTTAGGATTTATAAAACAATATTATTAAAAAATACTAAAAAATATTTAATAAATATTTTTAAAATAAATTTATAAATTATCATTAAAATTAATTTTATTATAATTTTTTTTTATATTAATAATATTAAATAAAAAAACATAAATAATTCTTAAACATATATAAAAAATATAGTAATATATTAATAAAAATTGAAATACAAATTAAAAATTAAACTTATTAGAATTTTTACATAATCATTATATAAAATATAACACATTAATATTAATTATTTAAAATATAAAAAAATTAACATTTGTAGATTATAAATTTATAAAATAATATTATATAAATATATTATTAGACGTAAATAATAATAATAATTTATTAATAATATTATAAAAATTATTATATAAATTTATTAATTATCAATAAAATTATTTTAACATAATATAAAAAAAAAAAGGGTGGTGGGCCTATTGGCTAAAGGCAAGAGGTCACAAGGTCTCTCTCCCCACCATCCCCATATACCAGAGGGCGTGTCGTGCCAATAATATTATCACGTGAATTTTTTTACCAGGCACACTACTATATATATATATATATATATATATATATTATATAGTATATAAAAAAATATAAAAAAAATATATGACTTATAAGATACAATTTAAATATATATTTTGTAAATGTTAATATATTAATACAAATTTAACATAATCATTGATACATTTTTTTTTTATCAGTGTAAAAGCAACTAAGGGGCTGCACCCTTATATTAAAATCAAATATTAACAGTATAGTCATCAACCGAGGGTCATCAATGGGCCACCCAGAACCCAAATTAGACCATCAAAACAACCTACTACTAGGCACCTAGAGACAAAACGGTGCCCCAACAAAGAGCCATTTGGCCATATGCATTTTCCATTACATCTGAGCACCCCATACCAAAATGGTGTTGTATATCACAAGCTATTACAATACCACATTGCAACAGTGAAACTCATCTCACCTCATACAGTTTTGAATTCTAGGGTTTCCCCAGATTGTAGTGTCACCATCATCCACCAAGCCCTTCATAGTGATGTACATCTACAACCAGCTTGCACCCTCATCAGGAACCAACCCTAGAATCTATTTCAGAAATTTGATGTTCTTCAACACAGCCACACAAAATCTGGGAAGGGAGGTCGGGTCATTTGAGAAGATCAAAGGGTAATGTTCTTGTGGCACCCCACGGCGGCTCAACAGATAGTAATCTCCCGAAAATGGAACCCCCCAACCCTCAACATAATTCTCCAATACATCCTCCAAACCGACCATATACCTTCCCCAAACCAATTTCTTGCACAGTTGGCACACCATCTTCTTCTTCTCCCCCAAGTCCAGAATTGAGGCCAAAAACATGGTCGATAATATCTGTGTTAACCCTGTGTTTGTGGTAAGAGTGGAGAAATTCCCCACCGAGCACCATCTTCAACACGTGGAGGATTAAGTCATGCTTTGTTTTAAAGACGTTCCTCAACTGCTTCTTAGTCACCTCCCCCATGAATGCTAGTTGACTCCTCATGCTCTCCAAGCGTATTGGTGTATCCATGCTACACTACCCAAACCACACCACACCTGCTCTGCAAAAATGATTCGTGGCAAAGAAATTAGTAAACACAAACCTTTATGCTCACCCACCATTCATCACCCTGACACCACATGAGTCCCTCGATACAATGCATTATTAAGTCATCACCTCCCCCCACAAGTAGGTACCAAACTGCCACCAAATCTAGGTAGCATATACCAATTAAACTGACCCCGTCATCAAGGCCCTTTTTGCTAGGTCATCTACCACCTCGTTGCCTTCTCAGTATATATGTGTCATCTTGTACTTATCCAACTTAGTAAGTATCTAATTAATTGGAAAGAGCCACTTCCTTAACTTCCAATTGGGTGTCTGTCACACCCCATCTTGTTGTTATTGATTTACTATTACCTTTGTAGGTAAATAGGATGGTAAATGCAATCATGAGTTTGATATGCTTGCTAAAATAATGGAATACTGAAATAGGTATTATGTGTAAGTATTGATAAATGCTTAATATGGCTTTGAAAGAGTATGTTTACATTTATTACTATATGAATATGCTAAAGTTTATGATGCATATGGATTTATTGTGAACATCTAACTACCGTTGCAAATGTGTTGAGCTGGTTGCAGGGACAGGTTCATTCCTCTAGGTGGAGGGGAAGTATCACTCAAGAGAAGTGATTGGTCAGATAACCCTAAATGAAACCTATCTAAGCTACACATACACACTCACAGTAGAATGGTTGAGTCAAGTTGTTATGTTGGAATTGGTAAGTCATCCTTAGTATGAGTGTTTGCATTAGTAAGGGTCATGATTACTATTGAATGCATGTTTGGATGATATTTATATGTTTGGAACTTATGAGTCCTTCCTTATATTACTATGCTTGATTGTATGGTTGAATGAGTATTTGGGATATATGCACATATGCATATATATATGCATATGTCGGCATACGTGTACATTGAATATAATGGGATATCCATGCAAGTATGACAACATATGTATAGATATGCATATATGTTTATAAAAGATTAATATGATATTATTGTGAATATATCACATGATCATAATCATTTGGATATTGAATGGATCACTTGACTATCATGTTGCTATATAATATATATATGTTTGTATATATATATACAAATACACACATAAGTGTAAATACTTAATAGAGGAGTGTGCATATATATATTATTACTATGTGAATGTTAACTTGTTTGTATTCATTTGTATATCGAATGTATACATATTTTATTGGAAAAGTAACATATATATATATATATATGTATATATGTGTGTGTGTGTGTGTGTGTAAATATATGAATGTATATTTAAATATGATTATGTGCTTGGAGATCGATTAACATAAGCAATGCTTAGAGGCCGATTTATTTATATGAAAATAGGTCGATTGTATGTATCAAATACAAGCATTGTAAATGTTGAATATAATGTATATTGGCAAAGAGTAAATATTGATTTATATGCTATAAATACACAACAGTTAAGTCGATATGGAGAGTTGGACATAGTCGATGCTTTGAGGTAGAACATCATTGACTTGGTAAACAACAATTACTTGGAACGCCTTATCATATGGTGATGGAATAATTACCAAACAACAAATAAAGTGAAATGCATGATAATAGGATAAGTGATAGCAAGGTAAGGAAATGGTCAAAGCGTCATTTATGTGCAAGGTGACTCATCATTCCTTT
Source organism: Sequoia sempervirens (assembly GCA_007258455.2). Lineage (NCBI taxonomy): Eukaryota > Viridiplantae > Streptophyta > Pinopsida > Cupressales > Cupressaceae > Sequoia > Sequoia sempervirens. The sequence goes on from VDFB02135514.1 coordinate 45,380, forward strand.
AATTTCTGCCAAGCATAGACTTAGTCAACTATATGCAAGTGTTACATTTTAAACATAGACTAATTCAATGAGTAAGGTCCACACCAAATAATAGGTGAATATGTTGCTTGCTTGGCACCATATTATGAAGTTCTTAATGTTGTAGAAGTCCATTCTAGAAACAAATCGACTGTCACCATTTGATCATGTGCTAATTGAAATAGTCTTTTGCTGTCGTCAAAACTTAGAGGTCGATCTATAGTTTATTATGCTGAGTAAACTCTTTATTTGTTGCCACCATTTTTCCAAGTGAAGTGAGTCAACTTGCATGGATACTGTTGTCAATTTACATTCCTTTTTGTAGGTTGTGAAGTCTCCTTTTTGTTGTATAAATAGAGAGGCATGCTCTCTCATTTGTTATTGTTCTATTCCATACTACTACGCACTTCTATTCTGCACTTTTATGCAATCTTATTCTACTACTTTTTGTGAGAGCCTTGAGTGTTTTGTGAGGAGCTTTATTGTCTGAGTTATACTTGAGAGAAGCATATTATCAACTTGTGAGAGAGGTTTTATTGAGGTATTGATTGTGAGGTCAAAGTGAAGCTAGTAGGATGCTATTGGAAAGTTGTGCAACAAATTAGTCAATTGGATAAGTGTCTTACATGAATGAGGATAAATCTTCCTTTATTTGTATTTGTTTATGAAAGATTGATGCTTGAGTGCTTAATTTGATCTATTGATATTACTTGCATTAGGGAAATATATCATTTAATTTGAAAGGAAAATAGAAGTTGTTTATGTTATTTTATGAAGTGCTTGTATTTACTCCATAATAGGAGTATTTGTTTATCAGTGGTATTATATACCCAGAATGATGAATTATGATTAAGAGTAGTATCTTAATACTCCTATATACTTATACGGGGATGTAGATAATGATGTTATTTCTATACATAGGTAGAAATACTGCATGTATTTTGTGAAATGTATCAACGTCTTGAGGTGACTTGACCTTGTAGCTTATTATGTTAGGGAACCTTGAGATTGATGGGGTTAGCATTACAAAAGTGAAGGTATGAAAGATATGATGCGAAGTTATGATAACCACATCAAATATCTTTACTTGTATGAACACTTGATCATACTATACTCTCGAATGAAACCCTAGGTTTAGAATAACCTATTTGGGACAAGAAGTTCATTTGATTAAAGAGTGTAACCTTAGGTTAAGATTTACCTAGTGGGTTAGAGTTGCTACTTGACCAGTTGCATTATACTCTAATATGAAGTAATAGTATTGTCAAGAGTAGACTCTTTGTTAAACCCTTTTATTTAAAGGAGATTACACTCTCGAATGGAATTATCTATTGATATGTATATTCTTCGATTGAGGTCATTCATTGATGTGATTTATACTCTTTATGAGAATCACTTATTGATGTGATATATTACTGAAGGGAGTCAGTTATATATGAATATTAAATTTATGATTATGATGAGGCTTATATAGCCATACTCTAGATTATAAAGTTATTCTTGGGACTAGATTGTCTTTTGAAGTGAATAGCTTGTTTATGCAAATATATGCTCATACGTTATACCTAGGATAGGAGTATCCATTAAAAGGGTAACTAGTGCTTAGGTGTAATTGGTAGAGTTACCATAGTCTTTTGGGTAAAAGGAGGATATGTTATTTCTGGGGTTAAAGATTACCCATTGGAGGGAATTACCTAGGCATAGCACAAGAACGGTCATAATCCAAATTGAGTCGTAGTAGTGTATGTGAATGTGAGGAATGTAACTTGAAGTATTGGGTGAGAATACTTTGGCCAAAGTAGTGTAAGTTGCCATTGTTTACACTATTAGTTCACTGTGTTCTTGTTATGCATTCTAGTTCAGGATTTTCATACTCGTACAGAATACAATTGTATGATTAGGCTCTGGTTTGTAGGACACAACACTAAGCTTAGATAGGAATTTTTTTATGAGGTCTACCAATCAATCTCTTCGTCAAAGGGAAGGGTCATCTTGTCATGTGAGACAGATGTGCAGGGGACTGCATTTGAGTCTATGGTTGGCAGAAAAGCGCTTGAGTGATGCTTCTCCTCATCAATCGGTAGCCGAGGTTTGCAGATGTTTGTGCCAGTATCGGGGACAACTAGAGTGTTTGCACCAACAAGCAAGGACATTCAAAATGTATGCGTCGTTGCGGTGACATCAGGACCGATTTGTATAGCTATTGCCAGATGAAGCTCAGAGGAGCTACGTATGTTTCATGTACCCATTTATATGGAAGGATGTAATCATGAATGATATATTTGAGTTCATTCAATATGACATCGATGTTATGGAAAGGTTTGAAAAATTACAATGGAATGCAATGACAATTTGGAAATAGTGTTATTTCAATTATGCATGTAATTTACATTATGGAAAGAAATTTTTTTATTGCTATGTTTTGGCATCGTGGTTATTCACTTGAGGTGAAACCATTAGAAATTTTACTGGGTAGAACACTGGGGTTGTTACAGTGTCCATCTCATCTTGATGGTGTTGATTGTAATTAGTGAGTCCCCCTCCAAGTGGATTTTTTGGAAATTTCCATTCTTAGCACATTGGAGCCCAATGAAAGCGGCACAAAATTCTACCTCATTGTTAGTGCCAATCCCCAAGTAAGATGATTTATCAATTAAAATTTTCCCTTCATGGTCCCTAACCACACATCCAGCCTCGCATTCTCCAAGGTTGCCCTTTGCGGATCCATCGAAGTTAACCTTCATCCACCCCTCCTCCGGTACCAACCACCGCACACCATCCCTTTTGGTCCTCACATGACAAGCCTCCAGGACCCCATTAATGGGGGATTGATACATACATATTAATAATTATGTAAATTATGTAAATAAAATATTAATCATTATAATGTAAATTTCAGGATATTGTGAGAAAAAAAGAAAGTTGCATGCTTATATTTTAGTTTATGAGACAAAACAATTGCATGCCTATATTTTAGCTTGATGGGACACATTTGTAGCACCTTATATTTATATTAATTATTTAATATATTATAAAAAATAAAACATAAATATGCAATAAGGTTAAATAATAATGAAAAGATATAAATTTTAATTTTTAATTTTTAAAATTAAGATTAAATTAATAAATTTTGGTCAAACTTTGTTAACTATTATTTTTACTAAAATATTTATTAATAATATTTAATCTATTTATAATTTATGTATTTGTAGCTTAATATGTAGACACTGAAAAAATGTCTTAAGCTTGCGAACAACACTTTTACACTAATTTACATCTTTTCCCACATAATTAAATAGCTTTTAATTATTTAATTATTTTTAACACCACTTTCTTCTATTAATTGAATAATTTTATATTATTTAATTAATTAATTTTATCTTTATTCTTCTCATATTAATTAAATAAATTTTATTTATTTATTTATCACTATCATTGGGGTTCACCCCGCAACATGACGGTTAAGTCACGGGCCCTGTTGATAGGGCGTCGTAGGTTCAATACCCTCCCAACACACGAAGGAAGGCTCTCTGCTGGCAGTTGAAGAAGGATAGAAGGATGTTGGTGAAGGTCTTAGTAAACGGTGGTGTTCAGACCACTTGTCGTGGCAGAAGCATGGAGCTGGCAACGGTGGTGTTTAGGCCACTCAAGACCCCGCGACAGATGCAAAGGAGTTGGCGCTAGGGTGGTAGCAACATAGGGTGAATTGGGGAGGGAATCGATTGGAAGGAGGAGTGGAGAGGAATGACGGTGTAGAAAT
>VDFB02135515.1:0-20141 GCA_007258455.2 Sequoia sempervirens
ACTCTTTGTTTAGTTTCAGTTAACTGAAGTTGATTTCCAGTTAACTGTTTTTTCCCCTTTCATAGGAATAAATCTTGCTAATTGATTGGCAAGAACTCAATGTTAACTCAAGGAGATTTTAGGGTTGCCTACTCCTTTGAGTTATATAAATAAGAGCCTTAGGCTCATTATTTTCTTAACTTTACTTCACGGCTAAAAAACACTGAGCAATTTTGCCTTTATATTATTCGCTTAGTATATGTTCTTGGATCGTATTTGTTGTAGTTAAGCACCAAGTACAGCTTGTGCTCTCTCTACTCAAATAGGTGTGTCCAATCTTTGTTCATGTATCATTGGTTTGATCGCAGCATGTGTGATTGTCTCTTCGAGATAAGTTGTTGTCCCAACGTGTATTCTTTGGTGAAGTATTGAGATAATAAATCAGGAGAGTTACCATGCCTTTGATCCAAAAGTCTCAAGGTTTTATCATTGTGTGTTGTGTTTAATAGTTTGTTTTCAATCTACACCTCGGAAAGGCCTTGGTGCCTCCTTGGGAATTTAGGAGATAAGATTATCGTCCTTTTGTTGTTTCTTGTAACTTACTTTTCAGCCTACACCTCAGAAAGGTCTTGGTACCTCCTTGGGAATCCTGAGATATAAGTTACCGTAAGGATTACTTGTGTGAGTTCTATTTTGGTACGGATCTGGGAGTTCAGAGCCTTTAGATGCATCCTGAAAGACCAATTTGACCAAGTGATTGAACCATCCATTCCCGCTCCTATGCCCTCATGCTCTGTTTACCTTGAGGAGATAGGATAGATTAAAATCTAGTTTAAGTTGTAGTTAAGATTTGCAGAAACCAGAGAAAAGTTTAGCTACGACGCATTGTGTTTATGCACCCTTGTGTCCTGCTGGTGATTACAAAAAGATAGGAACCCTAGTCTACTATACCCTTTCTTACGCATTACATCAACAAAGAGGGACTTCTCTTTAAATAACGAAGAAGTGTTGCAAGAAATTTGTAATAGTTGATCATTTACAATTAGCACTCCAGGGGTGCTAATTTAAACGCCAACAGTAGTCATACCAAACACAGAGCCGCCACTAGTTACTACTTCACTACCTTCCACATCAAGATCAAAACCTAGACAAAAGACATGGAGTAACCCTCCAAAAGGAAAGAGAATGTCAAGAAGTACAAAGGGAAAAGCACCAGTTGCTGATTTGAACTAGCCAGAACAATATGTGGAGATAGCCACAGACACAGTTGAGAATGTGCTAGAAATAAAAGCAAGGCCTCCCATTCCGTCACCACCACAGCAGTCTCCGGTTTGCATTGACTTGGAGCCAGATTTGCCACCAAGTAGAATGCTTCAACACATTCTCATTCATCAGGAGTTCCTAGAACTAGCATCAATCCTTCCAGCGAGTTTAATCAAGATTTGTCTTGGCTTGAGAATCTCTTGGGTAGGAAGAGGAGGCAACCATCCTATCAACTGGATTTTGTAGAATTTGATCATGTCTACCAAGACACACCAGATAAAAAGTGCAAGAAGCAAGTTCATGTGGAAAGGAATGCTGACAAAGAGATTGTAATTGAGACCACCGCACCACCAAAGGAAAAAAACTTGGATGAGGTAGAGGTTGATGACTTCACCTTGATAAAGGTCAACCTTGGTAAAAGCACACGCCAAGCAGATGTGGATCTCCTCGAAGTTGCAATGGTAAGCATAAAGGAGAGAGTGATAAAGGATGGTGAAGATAAAGTAGCCCTCAAGGCTGAAAACTAGCAGCTTCACCAATATATCTCCAACCTTATGCACAAATGTCATCGCTTTGCTCCCACAGATGTTAGAGTTACCGGCAGAACAAAATTAGCTAAGTCAGCTGGTTGTATATGGGAAGCGCCTGAAAGACTGGGAAGAGGAGTTCGTCACAAGGGGCCGTTTCATACTTTCAGAGTTGTACTAATTGAGCTACAATGCCCATGAATTTCGCACAGAGATTTAGGATTCAGAGCAAGACATAGCGGTTGACAGACCACGGAATGAGATCATGTTCTGTCACTTGAGGATGGCATATGACTTGGTCACCACAGAAGAGGATAAGGAAGCACTTTTTACTTGGAGAGAACAATTAATCTTCAAGGTAAAAACACATGAAGCAATTTTGCAGAATTGACCGAGAGCAAAGAAAAGGTCACAAGTGTGCTCATGTTCGTGAGAACTTTTGTGTCGCAAGTCCCTTGCCAGTATCAGCATGAGGATGGTGAATACATCGAGCTCGTTGATGTGCAGTTGGAGTTTCAGAAACTCATTCATGGTATTTTCAGTGGTGATTCAGTTGGCTGTAAGTTGGGTCAACTTGTAGTCATGTCAACACAATTTGATGAGGCGGCCAAAAGTGGAAGAGAACTGTAGAGTCAGATCACAGACCGTGAAGAGATGCTGCGAAGACATCGACTACTTTAAAAGAGTATCAGTGCTCTGGATGGTGACAGAGTTAACAACTTGTTGGAAGAGTTAATTGCTCGTGATCATAGCTAGTGACCTACTAAGTTAGGGCATCCCACCTTTTCAAGATAGACATTAGACACAACAATTAACTTGATGCCTCTTTCCAAGTTAACTCGTTGTTCCACCTTTTGTGCATGTCTATTTTGGAGATACCTATGTACATATGGAGTTGTAGTTTAATTTAGAATCAGTTAACTGAGGTAGATTTTCCAGTTAACTATTAGGTTATCTTTGTTTAGACATAGGAATAAATCTTGCATGTTGGCAAGACTGAATGTTAACTCAAGGAGATTTTAGGGTTCCCTACTCCTTTGAGCTTCTATAAATAAGAGCACCTTGCTCATTGTATTTAAACTTTTGCTTGTGATAACAAATTGCTGTGCCACTTTGCCTGCAATATTGTTATTTTGTATTGGTTCATTTTGTGTAAGAATAAGATTGTATGCTTATTTGTAGTTGCAAATCCTTGTTTAGTTTATTGTTTAATATAAAGCTGGCTTGATCATCTATCGTGTGTTTGTTTCATCATGCAATTTGTTGTCCCAGATGCACTATTGTTTCAATAATCTTTCTTTCAATCTACACCTCGAATAGAGTGTTTCACGTCCTTGGGAATTTAGAGATAAGGATTATCATTTAATGTTGTTTCTAGTAATCTTCTTTTCAGCCTACACCTCAGATAGAGTGTTCTACCTCCTTGGGAATCATGAGAAGTAGCTAGCCGTTTCATGTTTGTTTCCAATAACCTTTATTTCAGCCTACACCTCGAATAGAGTGTGATGAGCCTTGCTGGCTCTCAACTCAAACCCCAATAATTTCTTAAGTCTTAATGTGTTTTACTTAGTTTTTTAGAGAATGTTTGTACACAGAAGAGAAGGTGCGCATCATATTAAAGCTTATAAAAATGCAATATAGACATATTCTGAGCAATAGATGTAATAGATGTTATTCTGTAATACATACAATGAGATTGCAAACAAATCACATACCCGAAATGCTCCAAAATAATTAAATAAAGAAGTTTCTCAGTTTGCAAGCTGGAATTGATGAAAATTGACAAAAATGCTTGCCAAAGCTCCAGATCTAACTTCTCCCACTCCAAAACAGGATACAATCCCCTGAGAGAGGTAGACGCCAAGAAAGGGTCACAATAGGAAGCCAAGAGAAAGGTGTTCAACTAGTTCCTTCACACGCCTTCCCAAAACAGGCACATTTACCAATGCAAAAGTACAGCCCAAGTAGAATGTTGAAGAACCAAAAAAATGGAAGCTGTGGAATTGTTGAGAGGACGCCTCAAGTGTACAAACCCCCTTCCTTATTGCAGACACATATAAACTGAATAATAAACTCTGTTGGAAGCATGTAGAATCTCTGAATGAAGCTCTCAACTGCACTGATTCGACTGATCTCTCACAATCTCAAAAGTGCTCAACATCGAAGGGGAATCGTTCTCCAATGGAAAATAATGCTCAAACCTTGATCATAGAGGAAGGCACAGGAAAAATATCCAAGGCAAAGTCGAAATCATCAAGAATAGGGTTTCTCATTGCCAAATTGCCTTATATCAAGAAGGCACGCATTTCCAAGAAGATACGCCACTTTTGACATTTAAATCTTTTAAATTATAATTTAAGTCACTTTCAGTAGTTTGACTTAAATAAAGTGGGCGCCCTTTTTGTGTTAAGTGATTAAAATATTAAATCACCTTTATAGAATATTTAAGTGATATAAAATGTATAAAGTCAATTTGACTTTATAAAAAGGCATTAAGTTAATTAATTAACTCAAATCACTTAAAAATCCATAACTCACTCAAAACTCCAAATATTCCTATGCCGTCAGAAGCTGTCGACTCCTGAACTGCTAATGCCTGCTATGAACCAATCACTGGGCTCTGAAAACGAGAACAATCAAGCTCTCCAGAAAGTACCAGTGACCCTCTAACCAATCCAGCTAGCCCACAAAGGGTCCAATAAAGGGCTAACACACTGTTCCCGAGAACTGACTAGAGCGGGGACATCACAGTCCGCCCTCCCCGAATTTGCTTGTCCACAAGCAAACTCAAAGCCGGATGCTGAAGAATACTGTCACTCTCCCAAGTAGCATCCTCTGCCGGTAGATCTTTCCACTTTACCAAGTATTCCCTGATAACCCGCCTCCGAAGATGACGCTCTCTGGAATCCAGAATGGCCTCAGGTATCAAAATCAATTTCCCCTCATCATCCAGGGGTGGTAAATCAATAGAAGGAGTCACCTGTTGTCCCAACGCCCTTTTGAGGCGCGACACATGGAACACGTTGTGAACCTTACTGTCCACCGGAAGATCTAACTCATAAGCCACTTCACCAACACGTCTAACAACTTTGAAGGGTCCATAGTATGCAGCCAAGTTTTCGCAAAGCCCTTCTTCGAAAATGAAGCCCTTTTCGTGAAAGCATCAGTACCAAATCCATCCAATCGAAGATCGCTCTCCGCCTCACCTCACGATCAGCATATTGCTTTTGCTGATTTTGAGCTTCCACGAATATTCTCCTGATTGCTCTCATAATGTGTCACGGAACCTACTACAGTAGATCACCCGGTAGCGAATTCACTCTCTTTGTCGCACCGGCAATAAATCAAGAGCTTCGGAATCATATCAATATAGCACCGGTGGGTGTCATCGAATCACTCATGCGTGATGAGTAAATTCACTGCATGTGCCAATACTCACAAAGGTGTAACCATTTCACCCATGCATACCTTCCTGAGCGTAGTTCCTCAGGTATCCTTCCACTTACTTTGTTGACTATCTCCCGATCCTGTCCAGGCTAAGATGCGGGGTGATGGCAGTGCCAGGTGAGGTTTTGAATAACTCTGCTTAAGAAAGTTACTCATAAACCTGCTGTCCCTGTCACTGACTATGCTCTGAGGCAAACCCTGCAACCTGAATACCTCTCAAAAAAACAAGTTCGCCACCTGAATAGCTATGTGTGTAGTAATGATTGAGAAGAAATGTGCATACTTCGTCAACCGATCTACTACCACAAAAATGCTGTCCTTCCCTTGAGCTTTCGGCAAGCCCGTAATGAAGTCCATCGACAAACATTCCCTTGCGTCTTAGGAATAGGAGGCGGCTGGGAGTAAACTTTAGGGGGTATGTATGTAGCATTGCTGACAAACAAGACATTCACGACATCTTGAAGAACAACAAAGACAGAGACCTTCCAGAAGTCTGCTCCGTGCACGGCAGCGGGTCTTAAAATGCTTAGGGATGTCACACTTCGCCAGGGGTGAATCATGGAATAGTCCTCTAACCCTCACGTCTCCTCATCTTCGAGAACACAGGACTAGTAAATATCACTCCTTTGTAAATGATAAGATCATCTACAAGTGAATATTTGTCATCCTGTACTGTCCCATGTACTATGCTAGAAGCCCATGGGTTCTTAGCATACTCTGCTACTATCAAATGTCTCCAGTCCTCTGAAATCAATGTAATGGAGCTCGAGTGAGGATGGCGAGATAATGCATCAGCAACCACATTTTGAGTGCCCTTGACATAGGAGATGTCAAAATCATAGGACTGAAGTTTGCTGACCCATTTCATTGCCCTTTGGTTCAAATCATAAACTTGCCCAGAAAATGTTTGAAGGACTATTATGATGGAGTTTAACAAGATTTACTACCAACCGTCTTGCTGAATTTAGCCGCAGCGTACCATGATGGCAACGACTCCTTATCGTGAATCACGCTGGCTTTCCGTTCGAGGGACCTCTTAGCTTCACGCATCACAAAGCTATAGAGGTGTTGATCTGCATGATGACGCGCAATACCCTCCTGCTTGGCATCACAATGTATAAATGGTTTTGTAGTGCTGAGAAAATCACGGTAAAACCAAAGGCCGGATGTAGTCTCTGAAGCTTGAACTTCTCAAAGCACGCCTGTGCGAGAGGGGTCCATACAAAGGCTCCCTTCTTAGTCAAATCAGTTAGTGGCGCGGCATGTCGTGAGAACCCACTAACGAACCGACGATAGAAGGCACATAATCCTACAAACCCCCTGAGCTGTGTCAATGTCTCAGGTGTAGGCCAATCGATGATAGCTCGAACTTTCTCTGGATCCATGCTGACTCCCTCTCCACTAATAATGTGACCTAGATACAAAAGCTCTGCCATTCCTAAAAACACGCCAGATAGCCAGCGATACAAAAGGACTCCACATCAAAGTATGCTCAATACCCTACATCCGGAACGAACCATAATGTTCCTCCGCGATTTCTTTACGTAAACCCGAGGATGCGTCGAAACCTAGCCACCATTTTCCTCGTGAGGATGGAAAGCCTGTTCATAGTAGAAGCTGAAATCTTTGTTGGGCAATGGTTTAAAACCAGATAAGCGCCAGAAATCTAAGTGTCCTGTTGACATCGTCCCGATTTTCTCAATATCCTCCTCTCAGACTCTAATCTGATGGTAACCTGTCCTCAAGTCAATCTTTGAGAAATAGCAAGCTCCATGAAGCTCGTCTATCAACTCATCTATCCGTGGAATAGGATACCTGTTCTTAATAGTCTTCCTGTTGAGCACCTTGTAGTCAATACACATCCTAAGTGTACCATCCTTTTTCTTCACCAAAACAACTGATGAAGCAAAGGGTGACTTACTCGGCCTAATGTGCCCCATAGCTAAAAGTTCCTTAATAGTTTTTTCAATCTCATCTTTTAGACGTTTGGGGTGCCGGTAAGGAGTGATCATAATCGGTTTCGTGCCCTCGTCCAGCTCTATGATATGCTCAATACCTCTATCAGGAGGTCTGCCTGGTGGGATAGCACTGAAAACCTTGGCATGTTTGATTCGAAGTTCCTGTACATCTGGATGGTAAGAAGAAGCTTGCTGCTCCAACTGTGAAGGCATTAGCGTGCACTCAGTTGCCCAATCTACCATGTCGTGACGAATCAAACGTTCCATTCTCCGGAGTGAAATTTCTTTCACATTGCTGTCCTTGATGGCTTTAAGAACATGATTTGTACCATCAACTCTGAATTTCAACTCCATGTCATGCAAATTAAGATGAACTCTCCTATCGCATGAAGCCATTTCATGCCTAGAACTATATCTGTTCCTCCCATGTTCACTACATAGTAATCTGCCTTAAACTCAAAGTTATTGAGTTTCATGGGAAAGTTTGGTATCATCCTCTCACAATTGAGAGTGTATCCATCTGCAACCTTCACACGAATGCCTTCAAACTGCTGAGTTTGAATTCCCCGTTTTTCCACTAACCGTGAATCAATAAAGTTGTGGGTTGCACCAGTATCTAGAAGGGATATGACCCTTTGACCAGCAAGGATCCCACGGAGTCTGAAAGATCCCTCTCTCTGCATGCTGGACATATGAGCTTCCTGTAACTCAGTTTCTACTACAATTTCTGCCTCATTTCTTGACTCTTCTCCATCTGTATCATAGATTGGAGCTTGCTGATCAGAAAAATCAGTCAACGCTTCTCCCTCATAAAACCACTCCATGTGCCTATTTTTCCCTTTAGGTTTGAGGGGGCAGTCATGATTAAGGTCATACGGACCCTTGCAGTAAAAACAAAGTTTCCTTCTACGAAGATCATTCATAGTTTCACGATCTAAAGGGGCTGCAAATTTTTACTTTTGATCTGCATTATCAGCCTTCTTTGGATCAGATTTGTTCTCTGTGTAGGAGGTAGATGGTTTCGAGCCAAAAGGCTTACGAGGTGTAGTGAGCTCCATACTGCGAGCCTTCCTCATGGCCTCCTGTAAAGTAGGTGGATCAAATGCTTTTATCCATCCTTTCATGGGCTCGAAAAGACCCTCATGAACAATATGATCAACCTTCTTTCTGAGATTCTTGTCACCATCACGGATAGTCTTTGGAACTCTCCAATGTACGATTCCAAGCTACCCAACTTTCATTGTTCCAGATCTCTGAAGAATAGTTCTGGATCACACTTGTCAAACCTTGAAAACGAGAACAATCACAAAAGGAAGCCAAGAGAAAGGCGTTTCAACTAGTTCCTTCACACGCCTTCCCAAAACAGGCACATTTACCAATGCAAAAGTACGGCCCAAGTAGAATGCTGAAGAGCCAAAGATGGAAGCTGTGGAATTGCTGAAGAGGACGCCTCAAGTGTAGAAACCCCCTTTCTTATTGCAGACACATATAAACTGAATAATAAACTCTGTTAGAAGCATGTAGAACCTCTGAATGAAGCTCTCAACTGCACTGATTCGACTGATCTCTCACAATCTCAAAAGTGCTCAACATCGAAGAGGAATCGTTCTCCAATGGAAAATAATGCTCAAACCCTGATCACAGAGGAAGGCACAGGAAAAATATCCAAGGCAAAGTCGAAATCATCAAGAATAGGGTTTCTCATTGCCAAATTGCCTTATATCAAGAAGGCACGCATTTCCAAGAAGATACGCCACTTTTGACATTTAAATCTTTTAAATTATAATTTAAGTCACTTTCAATAGTTTGACTTAAATAAAGTGGGCAGCCTTTTTGTGTTAAGTGATTAAAATATTAAATCACCTTTATAGAGTATTTAAGTGATATAAAATGTATAAAGTCAATTTTACTTTATAAAAAGGCATTAAGTTAATTAATTAACTCAAATCACTTAAAAATCCATAACTCACTCAAAACTCCAAATATTCCTGTGCCATCAGAAGCTGTCGACTCCTGAACTGCTAACGCTTGCTGTGAACCAATCACTTGGCTCTGAAAACGAGAACGATCAAGCTCTCCAGAAAGTACCAGTGACCCTCTAACCAATCCAGCTAGCCCACAAGGGTCCAATAAAGGGCTAACACACTGTTCCCGAGAACTGACTAGAGCGGGGACATCACATAGAGTGTTTCACCTCCTTGGGAATCCTGATATAGAGTTCATCCTTAACCATTCCCAATTGCTCCTAACTCGTTTTGCTCTGATTTTACTCAAGGAGATAGGATAGTTATAGCTTTAGCCTAGTTGTAGTTAAGATCTGTAGAAACCAGAGAAAACCTTAGCTGCAACGTATTTGGTTTTATAACCTTGTGCCTTTACCAGCTGAGTAAAAAAGATAGGAATTTAGATTACTTTGCTTTTTACGCAAAACAGCAAAAGAGGGAGCGTCCCAAAACCTTAGCTGCAATGTATTTGGTTTTATAACCTTGTGCCTTTACCAGCTAAGTAAAAAAGATAGGAATTTAGATTACTTTACTTTTTACGCAAAACAGCAAAAGAGGGAGCTTCCCCTCCTAATTTGAAGAGCAGTTAATACTGTGCATAGCTGTCCGTTTCCAATACGCACTCCAAAGGTGCGAATTGAAATGCCAACATTCTGCAATTGCATAACTTTCTTAGTTTTGCTTGAATCTTCCTCAAATTTGAAACATGACATCCCAAACACTAGAGAAATCCCACAATTGCATAGTTGCACAAATGTACTCTAATCTTCCTCAAATTTGAAACATGACATCCCAAACACTAGGAAAATCCTACAATTGCATAACTTGCCCAAATGAACTCGGATCTTCCTCAAATTTGAAATGTGAGTACCTAATTGGCTTCATAACAAGATCAAACAATCACTTGGCCATGAACCATCCACAATTCTTCGAAAATTGCATCATCCATTCTTGCAAGAAAAACAAAGAAGAACCACAAACAAGCAAAAGAAAGAAAAATATTGTTTTGGGTGATGTAGGATTGCTCATGGACCTAGATGCTCCTGCATCAGCCATGGAGAAGACCTCTAGCCCATCCCCATTTTTTGTACGCTAAAGGATTGAGCAAGGGAAATGATCTATAGTATTATTTTAGTTGGGTCTGGTAATTTTCTCAATGGCACTTGGGGTATAGTGAGATGGCAAGGAACATCCCTAGCCATCCCTAGAAATTTTCAAATCTTTGAAATGTTTCTGAAATGTGTTGCAGAAATAGGAAATCCTTTGGGGGCGTTTGGCCATCGCTGAAATAGCCAGGGATGTTTGAGATGGCCCTCAACTGTCTTGCGGATGGCTAGACCTTCCCTACAACAAAGCAATTTTTTATAATGTTTAAAAAATAAAATCATTCATAACATTAAGAAAGACTGTTAAATATATCATGACAACATTATAACAGTAGTATAACATGACAACATTATAACAGCAGCAATAAATATATTGTGACAGCAGTGTAACAGAAATTGAATTAATTGTGACAGCAGTGACAGCAACAACAGTAGTATAACAGCCATAAATATATCATGATTCAGATTCATAGCTATTGATATAAGCTATATAACAGTTAACACTGACAACAATAATTTTGATTTCTAATTTCATTGTTAAAAAAAGTCTCAAACTTAAAATTCTTGATATGGTATTAGAGTCAGTTATTATTGTCATTTGCAAAAGAGATTAAAGGTGCATTGGCCATGGTTTGGTACAGTGTGGTATTGTGTGAGAAGTGTATATAAACAATTTGTTTTTTGGAATGTGGTTGGCATGCAGGCTTCTGGAGACATCATCCAACTTTATTTTAATAGTGTCATTTTATATTGCTGCTGTTATATTGCTGTCCATTAACTTGCAGAAATTTGAGTATCTCTCTCTTTCTCTCTCTAGATATATTTTAAAAACTTTCATATATATATTAAATTTCATATATATATATTGTTGTTCCCCTGCTGTCCAAAAAAATGGCCCTCGGACTGCCATCCCAAAACGCTTGCCTTGCCATCTTGCCATCCTCATCTCGTCCCAGAAATGCCATGGAGCATAGAAAATATATTATTATATTAAAATATAATTTATTATTTTATACCTAAATATTATCATTTTATTAATAGTAAAGATTAAACTTATTAATTTAATAATTAATGATATTAAACAACAAATAGCAAACTTATTAAATAAGTGAATAATTGTATAATATATCACCTAATAAAGGGGCTGTGTGGATTAGTTGGAATGACACATTGTATACCCACAAGGATGATGCCATAAGATAGATGATGCAAAGTAATGATGTTTGGACATTAAGGGTGATCAAATGGAGATTACGAATCTATCTAATGATTGATTTCAAGGGTGGTGGCGCATGTTGCATGCACCAAACATTCATTTCTGCACACATCCAACTTAATTACATAATATGGTAGGGAGAGTTAACAGCTCCAATAACAAAGACATCGGCTATAGGAGTAGGATATGTGTTGGGTTCTAGGATGGATGTGAATCAATGTGGAAGTAGTAAGAGGCCTTGAAAGGAGGCTGAAGTAGAAGTAGAGGCACTTTTCAATGCAGGTAGGCTAGGAGCCAGTAAGGCAGTGGACCAATTTGTGGATTACATTTCAAATGAATTCTCCAATCCCAAACTTTGTATATGGATGTTGTGAATTTGGGATTTGGTGAAGGAAATCAATGGTGATGACAATTTAGCTATAAGAGATGACATTTTGAAGATGATTGTTGACCTTGGACAGTTCATAGAGAGAATGAATGTGTTTGATGTCACTCAATTGCTCTCCTATGCGACCATGCTATCATTGGTGGCTGGCACTTACATCTTATATGAGGATTTTGAATAGCCTGGGGGCTAGGCAGACTTACATAAGAATTTCATTGTGGAGTATCTCCACATGGCCATGTGGAATCAGGGGAAGCTGCTCAAGTGTTTGGAGAAGATTGGTGCAGTCTTGCGTATCAAATTCCATGAAGCCAAGATGATGGAGATAAATTGCTGTGAAGGGGATGGTGGCATGATGAACCAAATGGTCCATATTAGTTTTTGTGGGTTGCATCAGTTTGGTAGCCCTTGGTTTATAAGTGTATATAGATAAATACAAGATCTATGGTAGGATGAGTATATTCCCTCTATTTTGATGTAATTATGATATTTTGATCATAAATATAGGCAGTCTTTTTGATTTGGCAGTATAATCTGTGTTTTTGGGATGGATTTGGTCAACTTTGTGTTACCAGAATTCAAGCTTTTAATGCTCTTTTTTTGTAGGTTCCAAACCTAGGTTATATAAGCCAAAAACAACAATTATATAATATATAAAATTAATTATTATATACTTAATAAATAAATAAAAATAATATTTAAAAAATGTCCAAACTCAAATAAAAATAAAATAAAACCCTAGCTAGACAAAAAAATCATGACAAAAAATAAGATCACCCATTAGACTATGCAAGGGTTGGTCATCTCCAAGGTCGCTAGGAGCACTAATAATCTCTTTGCAAAGAGCAGATTTTCCACAACCAAGCATTCCTGAAAGCATATAGCATAAGTTAAGAAAAGTGACCAACAAAAGTAACATCAAGTAGAAAGATCTATCCTCTCTGTGCCGAATGTTGTCATATAGTTTTAGCAAAAGTAGATCTGTCAAATGAAGTTCTGTAGGGACAGCAAAAATAAATAATTCAAAATTTCGTCAAATGTGAGTATAAAGCATGTCAAGTCCTACCATTTTTTTTTGGGTAGGTAAAAAAGCATGGAAAATCAGTCAAAACCTGGGCAATCTGCATGCCAGATGATGTAATTGCAATTAAATGGTTAAAAATGCTAAAAGCTCACTGTCAACTATTTAACAAAAATGCAAGTTTTTGAGGGGAAAAAACCACAACCAATAGCAATTATTTCTTCTATGCTTTGAACTATGTAGAGACAAAACAAACACATCATCAATCTACAGATTGCACATTGTAGATTTTATTGATATGAAGTAATGTCTTATGGTAGAAGAAGCTAATATTAGTTCAAAATGAAAGATCTGTGATTTATCCCTTTTTTATTTTAAATTTTCATTGTTTTTGAGGGAATTTCCATCCATATCCATTGGCAGCACCTGAGATGGTGTGTAATGGGATTTATCCTGGAAGTCCCAGGCTTGGGAGCTTTTGGGTGATGCTTTCTTGACTCCATGAACTAGGTAAATATGCAGATTATGAATGAGAATGTCTCTGAAAATTTCTCTGCCCTGGGTTCCATAGAGTTGCAGAGGTTCTTTTCATTGTTCCCTTGTTATCTAGCATATTCCAGGATCCATATAACCATGGTCTCATCTTTTGGATTCCTTGGGCAAAGAACTAGTCACTTCAAGCAATGAACCTTAGTATCTTATGTGGATATCTTCATAAAAACGGGTTTCTCAGTTACTGTCATGGACTAAGGGTAGGTAATTGGTATTTGGAAATTTCTGCCTGCATGAAATGCTGTCCTTTTTGTAAAAGACATGTCGGCCTTGTGGTAGTCTATGGAAATAAGTGTAGCAAGTCAATTTGAGTAGATACACATCTATCTTAATATAAGTTCATTTTTGTAATCAAAATTTTTACATTTCGATTTATATAACATGTTTTTTCACTTAATTCTTGTGAAAGGATTATCTTAAATGCCATCTTAAATAGTAAATAAATTGTACTTCACTTTTTCCTTTTTCTTAATATAGAAAAAGTAGAATTTATATTCTATTTATTCAAAGTAAATGCATAATTTAGCAGTGCTGTAGGTTGGTTGCCATAGATTGTTTCAATGCTCATCATTTTTGGATTGATGCCAAATAGAGATGGTTTGGCCAATCATAGCATGATTAATAACACAGAGGACATGTCCTCAAGAGTCAGAATTGTCAGGTCCTATGGCAGAAATAAGTTATAACAAAGCAGATCTTGTGGCTGCTGTTGTTTCAAGAATAAAAGGATTTTCTAGAGCAGGATAGTTTCAATATTTAAAACTTTTGAGCTGATTATATCTCTTAAATTCAGGTAGTGCAGTTTTGGGCATCAACTAAATTCAAATATTTTCATTGTTGTACTACTCTGTATCTTCACCGGAGCACAAGAAATCTCTTGAAAGCTACAGCGGAAAATAAGCTTTTTTCTCCAACAGTTCTACAAAAGAAAAATCTCTTGTTGTTTAAACAGTCTCTTTACTGCAATAAAGCTGGATACATGAAATATTGGAGGCAAAAAGATGCACTGTTCAAAGTTGCCTCCAAATATCTGGGACATCATGTCACTATAAGGAAAGCTTTTGTGGGGGAGGAGTTAAGGAAGATAAATACTATCGCTAATGCTTACAGAACATTGAGATGGAAACTGACGACTTCCTGCCCTGTGAACTCGAAATATCATTCTAGAGGATTGTATTACAGAAGCATTCAGAAGCTTGTTTTATGTCTGAATATAGCACACAACAAAGGTCAGGTATCTATCAACATTTCAAACTGTTTTTGTTGTCAAATGGTTTTCATTTGAAAGATTACACATATTGAACTTGTCTACATTCACACTGTCTTTGTCTAAAGAATTAACTTTGAAGCAGAAGAAAGACGTGTCATACAAAACACGTGCATGCAACTTTAAGCTGCCTCATCCTACTTCATTAAAGTAACTAGTCTAGAAATTTTGAAGATATATAATATTGTCTACACTCAAATCTGTAGGGGATATAAGTTCACATTTTTGGCATGTTTGCTTGATCTAGAGAACTCTTCTACATCAGAGAATTAGTTTTTCTGTGACATGAGTGTTCAGTACACAAGGAATATGCTGTTTCATATCAGCTAGGAAAGAAAATTAATGATTGAATATTGTTCCTGAACCTTAGTAGCATATTAAAACATGTATCGTTTTGCCTTCTATAACTTTATTGTCCTACAACTTTCTATGCAATTTTTTTTTCCATGGAAGTTAGCAATATTGTTAGAGTCAATCTCTAAACCATATTATAACAATTGCCTTTTTTTATTATTATAGATTAAGCAAAAGATTCTCTAGAGTATAGGCGGTAGAATGCAATGCAGGGCGGAGGTGGACAACAAGCTATTCAGCAGCCCGTTCATCAAGTTGGGTGAGGACAAAAGGAGAGTCTTCTTAGAGAAGACGTGAAAAGACTTAGCTCTTATGTACTCGAAGAGTTCAAAAGGATGAAAGTTAGTCTCCCCCTACATGAGCTAATGAAGATTTCAGAAGTAAGGGAGACCATTCTAGGAAGCTTGAACGAAGCTCCTATTGTGAGGAATACATCCCAAGAAGCAACCAGTGCACCAAGAAATCCTCCTATTGTCACACAGTCTCGTCCTGCACATAATACAAATGTGGTAGTAGATGTGCCCCAGATGCCTTATGACGCTTGGGAGGCTCCGCAACAACCTCCAAATTTTGTAGGTATGGTACAAGGTTCTTCAAACACTTATGAGAAGCCAACGACAGAGATTAAGGAGAGAGTTCAGCCTGATGTTCTCACAGAACAAAGGAAGAATCCAAAAGAGGTCGTTCGAGACAATCAATCTCAATTGAATAGTAAAGATGAAAAGAAGAGTGTTCCAACAGATGAAAGGAGAAAGCCAGTAGTATTTTATTAGGGAAAGGATGAGCCAGCCCCATTTCTTGTTTCAATTAGAATTTTTGGAAAGTTATTGCATAACTGTTTGATTGATTTCGGTGCATCAAGTAATGTCATGCCTTTGAAGGTATGTGAGGCGTTGGGTTTAATTCCGCTCTAGACCAACAAGAAGGTGACTCAGCTAGATAAGACTGAAGTTCCAGTTGTAGGAGAATTAAATAATATCCATATGCAGCTGGCAGTGGATCTTAGAATTCAGAGTCGCATTGACATATCAGTTGTGGATATACCTAATGGTTATGGCATGCTATTGAGCAAAGATTGGTCTAGAAAGCTAAATGGATACATCGCGACTGACTTCTCCCACATGTGGTTGCTTTGGAGAGGGGTTCCAAATCAGATAAAAAATGAAAGTACACCACGACTCAGATTAATGATCATAGAATGTGGTGAAAACAGTGATATTTTGTTTGTAGAAACTGATTTGGGTTCATATAAACCCGTTAAGCAAGAAGTCCTCATGTTGCAGAGCTCAAATGGAGAAAAGTTTTTAGAAGATATGCCTGCCTCCACCAAAGTATTGATTGAAAACGATTCAAGTAGGAATGAGAATGAAGGGATGTTCAGAGACTTTGTGTTAAAAGGTGTAAAGCAAGAGACAGAAAATGCCTCCATCGAAGACTTGTCGTTACCCAATTCATGTAGAATTCACGTGTGATGAGCCCTGCTGGCTCTCAACTCAAACCCCAGTATTTCTTTAGTCTTAAAGTGTTATTTTAGTTTTTTAAGAGAAAGTTTATAGACAGAAGAGAAGGGGCGCAGCATATAAAAGCTTATAAACTGAAATACAGAGCAATTTCCTACAGAATGGAAATGCAGAAGACATTATTTTATTGAAACAATGAGATCATAAATGATAAACATACCAGAATGTTTCCATTTTTTTTATTTAAAGCAGTAAGCTAGCTCGCCAGCCAAGAATGGTGAAAACTGGCATATAAGGTCGCCTGGCCTCCAGATTTGAGTTCTCCCTTTTAGAAACTGGATACAAGCACTTGAAAAGGGTACACGCCAATGATGGAAGACAAAAAGGAGCCAAAACAAAGGCGTTTCAGCTAGATACTTCACATGCCTCCCTAAATGGGCACATTTCCCAATGCAAATAGTACGGCCAAGGTAGAAAACCAATAGAACACTCTGAAAGTTGAAAACTGTAGAAGATGGCGTCCCTGGAGAAGAAACCCTCTTCCCTTATTGCAGACAAGTAAAAACTGAATGGTAAAACCTCTGATAGAATCAAGTAGAACCTCTGAATGAAGCTCTCAACTACACTGATTCGACTGATCTCTCACAATCTCAAAAGTGCTCAACATTGAAGAGGAATCGTTCTCCAATGGAAAATTTGTTCAAACCCTGATCACAGGAGAAGGCATAGGAAGAAACACAATGGCAAAGACGAAATATTCAATCATAGGGTTTCTCATTGCCAAAATTGCCTTATATAAAGAAGGAACGCATTTCCAAGAAGATACGCCACTTTGACATTTAAATCTTTTAAATTATAATTTAAGTCACTTCAATAGTTCCAACTTAAATACTTGGGCGCCCTTTATTAATTTAAGTGATTAAAATATTAAATCACTTTTAGAGAATATTTAAGTGATTTAAAAAGTATAAAGTCAATTTGACTTTATAATAAAATATTAAGTTAATTAATAACTTAAATCACTCAAATAGGCATAACTTCCACAAATCTTCATAGAATCCTGTGCCGTCAGAAGCTATCGACTCCTGAACTGCTAACGCCTGCTGTGAACCAACACTGGGCTCTGAAAACAAGAACGATCCAACTCTCTAGAAAGTACCACTGACCCTCTAATCAATCCAGCTAGCCCACAAGGGTCCAATAAAGGGCTAACACACTGTTCCCGAGAATTGACTAGAGCGGGGACATCACATCACGAGGCTTTCCATTCAGAAAGCACAAGTGCCATGAGCAAAATCTCTTTGGAGCAACAAGTCACTTTAGAGAAATAATGTGAAGAAGTCAATGAGGGAGAAAACCAGATTCAAAAAAGGTTGTCTCAGTTGATGTGCTTGGAGGTGAAAAGAGGCAAAGCTTTGGAAAGTTTGACAAAATGCCAAGGAGTGGTGAAAAGATGGTTTGATAAACAAGCTAGGGTCAAGTCTTTCCGAATTTCTGACTTGGTCTTATATTGGGACAAGGCCCACGAAAAGAAAGGAGATCACGACAAGTTCGACAAATTGTGGTTGGGCCCTTATCAAATTTCTGAAATCCTCGGGGATAATGCATTTAAGCTACGTACACTGACAGGAGAGGATATCTCGTTGCCAGTCAATGGGAAATTCCTCAAGCATTATTTTCAAGCTTAGGTTCCCTCGAGAACCTACTTTGTAATATAGCTAGATTAGGTTTTCTTTCTCGTTTTCTTTTTCTTGGTTTCGGTTTGTTCTGTTTTTGGTTTTGGTTTGTTACCCTTTGGGTTTTTGGTTTGGCGTTTTCTTCCCTTGAGTTGTCTGCTCAAGTGGTTTTGGTTTGGAATGGGCAAGGATTTTGGAGTTTCCCGTTGCGAAGGGGTTGATGATGGTTTTCTTTTCACAACTTGGTTTCTTTCCACTGGACTTTGTGCAAATTTCGAAAACCAGGGTTGTTTTCCTCTTGTCATCATCCAGTTTCAGAATAAGCTCGACTTGGGAGGTTAACCCGCTATTGTGTCCTAACACATAAGTCCAAAGATCCTAATGACCTACCCAGCAAGCATCTACTCTAACTCATTTGGGTTTCTTGGAAAAGGTTATGGCAAATGAAAATCTCACGTCTTGCTTCAGCGCCACTACAATTCTCAAACTCATTGAGGCTTCATTGCTTGCTAGCCAATTGTGGAATTGACGGAAAATCAATGTGAAAAGAACAAAAAATGTGCTAAAAAGAAATATCTGAAGAGAAAGAAAGAAAAATGAAATATCATATTTTGAATATTGGTTTTGGGAACACGCGAGTAACTCCACCGAGGCTATGGACGCCCGACTAGCAGTGGAGCAATTTTCGTGAGAATTGTAGCGACAACCTCGTCAGGGCTATGGATGCCTGACTAGTAGTGAGGCAATGTCCAGGATGCTTTTGAAGTTAAGATACTTATATAACTTGTTGTGGCCAATTCCGAAGGTCAAGATGGTTTAGAGATGGAATGAATATGCACACACTCAGAGGATCTTGGATGAAGGTGTTTCGATCCAATATCGGATTCCTCTCCCCTTTTGAGTAAGTATCCTTTCTGTATGATGGTTTGAGGGAGATTCACTAAGGTTCAATTCTTAAAGTGTTTTTCAACACTTTCCCATGGCGATGCCAGATGTTGTGACCTTTTCACACATCACCCCATTCAAAATGGGGATCCCCTAATTTTTTCTTCGTTCTCGTCTTTTGGCTTTGGCTTTTCCCGTTGTCTCTCTCTTTGTTTCGTCTATCTTTCCGGGGATGTGCCCCTCTTTGAACTTAAACTTGAGATTTTGGCTAAGTCTGAGAATTAGGGTTTTGGATCTTCCAGCCAGTTTGAAGTCAAATTGAGCAAGTGAATTGAAATCTAAGCATGGTGCTGCAGTCAGTAAGCTTCCAGCAGGTTCCCAGCAAAATTTCATTGAATTTTGACAACTTACTATTTTTAGTAAGTACCTAATTTGGGACGTTTTCTCAGCACTTTGAAAGTTCTATCCGTTACATTGCATCCGGGGCACGTCAAACTGTTTGTCTGCAAAATTTGAGCCAGATCCGACAACTTTCTATTTTTGGCAAGTATCACCTTCAAGAGTAGATTTTAGGGTTTACATGCGAAGTTTTTCAGTGCATGTTTGGAGAATATTTTCGGGTTTTCCGAGACCTACGCGGTGATATAACATGCAAGATGAGATGATAACTTTCAACAGTCTTCACTTCGCAGGTTATTTTTAGGGTTTGCATGTTGGAGTCTTCAACGCATGTCTGGATATTCTTTGTGGGTTTTTTGAAAGCTTCTCAGTGATGTAACATGCAAACCACGATCAGGACCTTTTTCAAGAGCTGTCTTCAGAGGCTATTTTAGGGTTTGCATGCAATACTTTTCAGTGCATGTCAGGTTATTCTTTATGGGTTTTTCAAGAGCTATGCAGCAAGGTGACATGCAAGCAGAGTTGGTCACTTTTTCAGGGACTTACTATTTTTTACTTGAGGTTCACTGCGGCGGCTACTGCTGCCGCCAGGTATCCGCGAGCGAGGGGTGACGCACTTAATGAAAGCGAGGGTCCAAGCGAA